>JAEQBH010009411.1:0-81911 GCA_016808115.1 Tetrastigma voinierianum | reverse complement strand
TAAAGTGGCATTCTCTTATGGCGGCATTAGTGCGAAAAAGGCCAAAGCGCTATAGATTGTGATTCCTATTGATCGATTAGTCTTTGTCAAATTCCGGGACATCCACGGCCGTCACATAGTCTGACTATCGTTCGAATACAAGCTCGTATGTTATATAGTCACTATGGGGATATCGTGGACGGTCGGAGCGGCGGTAATGGGGTGAGTGCAGTATGAGCGGCCCCGCAGTTATTATATAACGCTTACGTTATGCATATTAATTGTGGCATAACGCTTGTCGTGATGAATAACGTAGTGTGTACCACTCTCTTGTCTTCAGTGCCCAAGGTGACTTGCTTAATTGTACACCCCACGTGCTACAATGTTCGAGGTGACTGAGATAGTGGCATGCTCGACCTTAAACAGTCCACACAATCGATGAGTCTCGTATCCAAATTGGGGCATCAACGTGAATGTGAAATGATGCGACTTATCACATTCCAGCTGATAATAGGATGACTTTAATATTAATATAAGTAAATATCTTTTTTATTGAATCTTCATTATTATTTAAATAATGTTAAATACGTAAAAATTTGTTTTATAAAATTTTAGATTACTAAATTATATATGTAAGGGGCCCCACCCCTGGCCCCTCAGCGAGGTAGTCCCACTCATGAGCTATAGGGGGCATGTCATGCCGCGCTGCTGCTTTCAGTGAGCTCGAACCCAGAACGAAGGGACATACCGGTTGGTAGTGAGAGTGCTCCCCATTTCAATATGTCCGCTGGTGGCAGGTTGGCTCTCGCGGAGGAGGCGAAGAAAGGGCGTGGGACGTACACTATAGCTGTGAGTGGGACCGCCTCGTCGGAGTGGGCAGGGGTGAAGGCCACTACGAAAAGGCGCCTTATATCACGGGTCCTCTTCCCGGCCTTCAGACGGAGGGTTGGTGTCGGTCGCGGTATCCACAGCTCACGGGGTTTCTTTCCTCAGAGTAGACTGAACACAGGACCATGAGCTTAGGTGCAGATTCAGAGTAGTTCCACGCTCACCATTGGGCTAAGTTTAATTGGTGAATGACCCTCCGATGTATATATATCGATTGGGCATTTCGGAGTGATTGATATATAAATTGTTTGTGGATACGCTCAGATGAATATCAATTGGGCGCTCAGGCGATTGATATTTTAAGTTTGTGGACTACCCTCAGATAATTTATATTTTTATTTACCCTCGACGGGTTTTTCTCTTATCACTCATCATGCGCTCGCTCTTATATTTAGGGTGTCCCAGTGCATATGGAATGCATGTATGCGGAATTCAACCTGATCCTAATCACATGCAAATATATAACCTGGAAATATATTCACATTAAAAATTTAATCACACAAACATGTTATATAATTTATCATTTTGGCTTGAAAATTAGCTCGGCAGGCTAATGTTGTTATAAGCAATTCGATTGGCCATAACCAAACACGATTTTCCCAAAAATACATTTTGGATTACTATTCTAGGAACGGTAAAACCACAAGGTTCTTGTTCACGGAAACACTCAGTAATCCTAGGTTCATATTTTGAACCCGCTGTTCCTGACGATCTGGAAGCCCACCGAAACCCTTGATAAATGATTCACACCACGAACCCCATGTTTGCTTACCCGTACGGTAGTGGGCGACTCACAATTTTGCTCCATTCAGTTTAAAATTTGTATTAATTCGGTCCATGTTTTGGGACCGATCCAACGGCTTTGTGGCGCGTCGGTACAACGTTGACGACATTAAAAATGGGAATAAAACCCGAAGTAGGGAGAAAATCTATCGAGGAGTTTGAAGAAACTCACTAAAGCAGGAGTCCCTGCGCTGGCTTTGTTAGCGTAGATCGTTTTCCTTCTCTGAAGTTCGCCAACGGTCGGATTGTGTGCCAACTTAGAGAGAAGCGCTCTCTCTATCTAAAACTCTCTCAACGAAGCAGCTCTTTGGTTGAGAATTTGCTTCTCACGTTGGTTTGTTGGCTATTGAAGGGGATGGAAATCTTTTGTTGAGTATTTCGTCCTCTAGCCCCATAAATCCAATATCGAAATGACATTTATGTCCTCTTTTACGGAATTGATATTGACACTATTTCGAATGATCGATTTCATCATTTCTCTACTCATACCACTTATGGTACATGAGTACATTTATATTTGGCTTTAAAATCGTCGAAAAATCGGTTCACGGCACAGGCAGCGGTGCCTCGGCGTGTCAACTACGACATCCTCGAAAATTACGAAAATTTACGTCTTAGCTAGATTTGCGAGACGATTCGCCAGTCTGATCCGTTTCGTCATCAGATCGAAAGAATTAATTATGGTTTTTAACCGTAATTAAAATTTTGTATTCAAATTACGATTTTGCCCTTATTCGAGAAATTTGAATTTCTGGGTCTTAAATATATATATATATATATATATATATATATATATATATATATATATATATATATATATATATATATATATCTAATGAATTTATATAATATTTTAATAATTTTAAACATTTTAATCATCTTATTTTGCGTGTCGCGATACTTGGCCGATACAACTGCGATATACGTTCCGGACCGTTAGTCGGTGGCCAGATCATGACTTTGAACCGTGCTTAGGAGTGCCAAGGTAATTCTCTAGACTAGTCTTTTTCTATCTAAAGTAAACCCCATGATAACTTTCGGACAAGAAACTTAGGGTCCATGTAGTCCACTGTTCTTCAAAAGCTGTTATTGAAACGATTTTGAAAACACAAAGAACATCATTTTTTATGTGATTTGTGTTTCCTTGTTCTCTTGTTTTTCTAAAATTGTTCTTGTGAAAGTTTTTTGAAAACAAACAAAAGTAACCAAATCTGTTTTCCTTATTCTTGTTTTTTTAGTTTTTAGATTAAAAAAAAACAATTTGTAATAAGTATTCCTTATTTTTATAAAGAAAAATGACCTATAGTTTCTAGATGTAGTTGTCGGTTTAAATACTACCCACGAAAGCATACTCATGGTCCTCAACATAAGAAATCGCCGTGGCGTCCCATTAGTGGCGAGAATCCGTCACGTGATGCGCTCTGACCCACCGTACAAGTACACGTGGCGTCCCATTTGTTTAGTTCTAGAGCTAACAAAAGCGTTTATTTTGGGACGAAGCGGGATGGGCTGACGGATCGTAAAGGTGCTTCATGAAGAAAAACCGAATGCTTCAATAGAAAATGCTTTCGATGCCATGTTATGGATACTATTTAGGGACATGGAAGTGTCTCGACAAGGAATGTCTGTCTCAAATCCATTTCAACATGTTTTACAAGGGTTGTCTCAATCACGCAAGGATTTTAATAACAAAATATAAATATTATTTTTAATATAAAATGTTCAACAATGACACTTTGTATAGGCATTGTTAAAATTTGTCGAAGATGATGCTTCTTAGAAGCGTCATTATTGATTAACTCATATGGCCGACATGACACTTTAAATAAGCGTCATCTATCACATTTCATGACACAATAAAAATGTCATTGTTCGACATTTTTCTTGTAGTGATTTTATAGATAAATGGAAAATAGAAATAGAAAAAGAGCTCATAAATCACTTTCATAATAGTAATTAATCATACCAAGGGCATGTTTGAACTCAACCAATACTAGATAGTAAGAAGTGAGGGGCTGCTCGGCTCTTATAAGCAGTTTATAAAGACTACAAATCAACTCTGCGATCATGGCTAATTAAGGTAAAACGATTGTTAATTTGGAAAATTCTACAAATCTTAGATTTTTAATAAACTCTTGTAAAAATATCAAATTTCTCTTTTATCATTATCTCATATTAAATTAATTATAGGATTTTTATAATTTTATAAATTATATGAAATAATGAATTTTATGGTTTTAAATTTATTTCATATTATATTAATAACAAATATAAAATTATAAGAAATTTATAACCATAAATATTTTATTTTTATTTTATGAAATAATATTATAAATTTATTCTAAGTTATTATATGAAATATTATAAATTTTGTATGATTATAAATTTATCAATTATATTTATGGTTATATCAAATAATATGAAAATTTTATCACCATAAAAATATAATATATGAAATAAATAATATTTTTATGGTTATAACCGTAAATAATTTTTTTATTTATGAAATTATAAATTACCATAAATATGTAATTTATTTCATAAATTTATAAATAATATTACAAAAATAACCTTAAAAATTGCATAAATTTATTACCATAAATTTATTTATTTATGAAATAGTATTATTTATGCTTAAATAAAAATTTATGTTTGAGAGAAATTGCAGGAAATAAAATATGAATATCATGTTTCTTAACACCCTTCTTCATATGGTTTATTAACCAAAAAGAGTTTTTCATGAACTTTCAAATAAAAACATGAGGATTTAAATTCTGAGGCGGCTCGAGCCTAAACCTCCCAACAAACCATGCTCTAACACCATATTAAAAGACCAACTTTCGTAGGATTTAGGTTTAATATGAATATCATGCAACGATCAACTTTCCAAAAATGTCAAGCTTGTAGGATTTAGATTTAATATAAATATTATGCTTCTTGACATGGAGGAAATTAAAGTAGAAGAAAAGAAAAAGCGTAGGAAAATAAAATTAGAGTTAAATCTCATATATTATTTTTATTTACAATTTCAAATCAATTATATATATATATATATATATATATATATATATATATATATATATATATATATATATATATATATATATATATATATATATATATATATATATATATAACTAGAAATTTTAAAAATTAAATAATTTAGAAATATATATGGATTTCCGATAATTTTGTTATATTTGATTATCTTTAAGAATTTTCGTCATATAACCAAACATAAGAAAATCATTTTTCTTAATATATTTAGTATTTTTCGGAACCAAATAAAACACAAAAATGGTTACATGATTTTATATTTGAATATCTTTAAAATTTTGATCATACTTGAAGCATGAGAAAATCATTTTTCTTAATATATTTAAATTTTGAACCAAATACAACATAAAAAATGGCTACATTGTATTGGAAATCGATGTTGTTATTGTCAGGAGGAAACAACTAGGCCTCTAGACAAGCGATTTCATATGCCTCCAAGGTTTAGGAGGCGATTCTGCCATAACATACATCAAAGGAACCATCCTTGCAACATTGAGGCAAGCCTTAGTGAAACATGAAGAAAATGGATTTGGAGGGAAGCATTGCCGATTGAGGAGCTTCCATGTCTCTGAAATAGAATGCACAACATGGCATCGTGCATTTCTATGGACGTCCTTGGGTTTTCCTTCATGTAGCAATCTAGGTATGTCTAGTCATGCCTCACGATTCTGTCACGTAATAAGTGTAAATATCGCTGTTGGTAATGAATAAGCATGTCCATGCGATTTATTATTATTATTATTATTATTATTATAAGTAGCTGTTTGGGTAGCTTTTTATCGATCGACTAATTAATGATGCATGAAGTGTGATCGAGTAAATCTCCAATAACTTTGAGGGGACTCAAGTAGTTACCATTGGCAACCCACCACAATACGTTACACCAACCTAGCTACCCTGAAGAGTAATATACCCATGTACTTTTTATGGCCTAAAAATAATCTTGAGATGTCGTAGTAATTAAGGCAATATAGGCGGGACCTGGTTCATGGGTATGCAGGCTAAAGCGAAAATGATCAGTTTGGTGCGAGGAAACACAAGACTAGTGTTCAGAGAATTACCTGGGCGCTTCCCAAATCATCCCAAAGACGAAGGATTGTTGCAGTAGAAGATATAATTCCTGGAGAATCATCCACAATATCTACGTTTCTCTTGGTTATACCATGACCCAAGAGAAAAAACATGTGAACAAGCACCACATGTACCTCGGAGCTAATTATCCCACTTTTCAAGTATTCATCAGTCTTTGGCAAATGCCCCACGCTAAACCATCTTGCTTCAACCAGAAATGCATTGCATAAAATTTTACTTGTATGCACGGATCAGACGGAAGAGATTAGCTTTGGCTTTGCATTTTGAAATTCAATGAACTGTGATAATTTTAAAATTACAAATTGTAAAATAGTATTAAATATCCTTAATGATTTTCGAAGAGAATCTATGGTTTTCTGCATAATCTTTGTAGGCCTTTGAACTTATTTCATTTGTGATGCCGTTAAGAGCGTGAAACATGTCTTCATGTGAAGTGCGAAGTAGTGGATTCCCGACAACCTCGCATTCCGATACGCATGTGATTAGTTAGTGATTAGTAAGATAGTTTTAGGAGTTTACAATCACGTCGATGAATTCTAATATGTTGTTGTAATATGCCTACATGTTGGTAGACTTCTATGAATAGAGAGTGAGTTCATCAAAGTGTTCCATGAACATCAAAGATGTCATCAATTGTAGACTAGTGAGATAGGTTTGTGAGCTCAGCCTCGTTCGGACAAGCTTAGGATGTGGGAGGGTTTCAAGGGCCACATGTACCATTTAAGTGGTTGGTTTCTTGCAAACTTCAACTCCTTCGCCAAACCTAGGTTTTTCCACCATCTAATCGGATACAAAGATATGAAAAGAAACATTTAAGAGTGCGTCAAGTGAACAAGGGGCTGTTCGGTTCCTATTTTGAAGAATATTTTTTGTGTTTTTTGTGTTTCCAAAACACTAAAAACTTGTTAAGTGAAAAAGGGCATATTTTGTGTGTTCTTCGTGTTTCCAAAACCTTGGGCTTATTTGATTCTTGTTTTTTAAAACTATTTTTTGTTTTTAAAAATAAGGAGAACAAAGAAAATAGGAAAAGGTTTTTGGTTCTCTTTTTCTTTTCTTTTTTTCTAAAAAACACAAAGAACATACAAAAAATATTAAATTCAAGGGCAGAACATTTTTAGAAAGTCTAAAAGCGATTGTTCTCAGTGTTTCAAAATTGTTTTCAAAGCGTAAACAAGCATGCCCGAAATGATGTTCTTTGTGTTTTCAAAAACTATTTTTTATAACAATTTTAAAAAACAAAAACCAAACATACTTATTTTCAAAAAACGCTCCTTATTTTCAAAAACAGTTTTCAAGAGTGCGAACCAAATATGGCTAATTTTCTTTGAAGAGTAATAATAAATTAAACTAAGTTAAGGTAAAAGAAACTCACTTGGAAACCTGCCTTATCTCCTTCTGGTGTATGGATTTAACTAAATTGAAATCCATTTTTGCAAGTTCTTTGAATACATTTATCCATCCTTCTATGCCTTGAAAATAGCTAAGAAAGCTTTTGGCCATGAACCTTGCCAAGCTCTTGTGATGGGGATGCCCTAATGTGTTCCTAACAATTCTAGCTTGACTCTGATCATCGTTTGTGTTCCACGCATTAAGAAGCTGGCTACTGAAGTTGCCCATTTCTTCAAGTATATCTTCCCCCTTTATACTTAGCTGCGAAGCTTCATACAAACCCATTAATCCCTCGATATCCTGGTTTATTTTCCTTGAACCTTTCCTTCTAACTGTCCTTGAGATTGTTAAAGACACCTGTTCACACAAAATAACCATCAAAATAACCACTCTTTATAACAGATGATTTAACAGTGGAAAGTTAGACTTTCTAGGAAAAAAGAAAAGAAAGAAGAAAATCTACCTACACTCACATAGTAACCTTCTTGTCTCAGTAGCCGGAAGCCAAGTGCTAGCTCGTAGAGATCGTTATGGCAATCACTCATGTTAAATTTCGTATATAGTCTCTCTAGAACAGCTTCAATCTCTCCATGAAAATGGTAGTCAATGCCTAGGCGTTGGACTGCATCAACCATGACAAAACCTTCAAGTATCTTAGCCAACCTCCTTAGTACACTCTAACTTCCTCCACTTTTTTTGCATGTTCCATTTGAAACTCATTCTGCAAAAGGAAGACCGTCAACGGTAGGAAGTTGAAAAAGTGAAAATCCGCCATAAGAACAAAGACCCATATTAAAAAAAAAAAAAGAAAAAAAAAAAGGAAAATGGGGACTGAAACTTAACGGTGAGGCCAGGATATTCTGTGGATGGATGATTATCCTTTCTTGAGGGATGTATGTGAACAGTAGACATATTGATGTTGGTGAAGTTAAGTTTGCTTCCAGTTGGGTGATGGATGCAATAGATGATGTTTGTGTTCATTACGACGGACAGCAAGAGACCCAATTTATAAGATAGCAGCGAACATTCATGTTTTAAAGTACGTCATCGCCACCTTGAATTCTATTAAGCTTTATCATGCAAGCAGTTTCACACATAGAAATGGGGAAAAGACTAGTGCTGAGAAGACTTGTGTTGATTTATCATTTTAATTGGTCCAATAACTAGAAACGCACCGATTGGAGAATATCTTGTCCGCTACATAACTAGACAGGTTAGGCAAAACTTATGGACCCCCTTCAATTCTTGTCAATCATTTATCAGATGTTGGAAAAACTGTTGCAAAATTATTTTAATTAAGTGTCCCATTTTATTAAAAAGTAAATAAGAAGATAATCCCACATACTTGAATTTCCCTAAAAGATATGGAACCTGTCTCAAAATGAGGAGGAAGAAATGCTTTAGGGTTAGAAGGGACCTTGTTTTTAATAAAGATTCCATCGAAGTATCATAATCAAGCCTATAACTCATAACAAGATACAAAATTAATAATAACCACATAAAATATTCAAAATGACAACACTATCATCAAGCTTCCCATCAACCCCACACCTTGTTCTTCTTCCTTTCCCACTAACCTTTACATTCTCTTTTTCTTTTTTTTTTCTTTTTTTTTTTTGTAATCAATCTTTAGGTTTGTTTTGCAATCAATATTTGGCCTCCATTTTCCCATATTTTAAATTAATTAATTTTATAATTTTTAATTAATTTTATAACATAACATCTTATTTTCATTATTTTAAAAATATACTTGATTAAAAAATTATTATTAAAATTTTTTTTATTCATTATTTTTTATTTTCTTTATTATATTTTTGTTTTGTTTAATAGTCGTAGTAAAACAAATCAACTTTTAATATATAAATACATTCATTTATAGTAATAAATAAAATAATAAATTGAATATTTTATTTATAATAATAAAACCTACGAGGATAATATCTTTCATTAATATATTTTTTAAATTAGGTTTATAAGATATGTTTTAGGTTGGTTTAATAAAAGATATGACTTAAAAAATATTTTCGAAAAAATCAAAATCCTACAAGAAGGCTTCACCACATGGAGTGCGAACAATGATGAACAGCATCTTGCTCGCATTTATGAAAACACATTACAGCATGCCCAATTGCCCATCATAAAACTGCAAGATTCACTTATTAAAAAGATTCCTTAGTGATTTCCAAGGCACAAATGGATGGATAAATTCCTGTAAGAGAACCACTTAAAATGGATTTCGATATGGCTAAATCTATACATCAAAATGAGATACTGGGTCACCAAGTGAGTGATATATAACTGACTCATAGCTAGCCAATTTATTTATTTTCTAATTTAATTTCTATCCTTGAAATAAATCTTTTCTTAATACGATTTTTAACTATCTATTTTTTAATCAGAAAAAACTGTCATAAAATTAATAATATTTTTTTAAACATCATATTTTAGATATTATTTTTTAAATAAATCGTAGATATTGGAAAACCCGTTGTTGATTCACAAGTTTTTCTCAGGTCATGATATAACAAAAGAAACGTAGAGTACTGTAAATGATTGCCAGGAATTATTATATCTTCTGCTCCTGCACCCAAACAATGAGCACTACTACTGTTATTGGACAATGACCTGACTGAACAAAATATATATACGTAATTGGGTGAGTGGGGTTTCAAGAAAAGGGAGTGGTATGTATGCTTCATTAGTTATACACTACAAGCAGCACACGAGAATCAGGAGGGGCAAGATGGATCAACTTTGATATAAATATGTTATTTTTAAAAGGAAATAATTAATATAGGGTTAAAAATCGAAATAATATTGCATGAATAATAATCTGCTCTTTATGATAAGCTTAAAAAAAATTTAGTGAGAAAGCGCGTTAGGCGCATTATTTTCGATTTCAATATATTATTTTCAAAAATGTCCCCCATATGTTGAAATTGAATTCTTACCACATAATGTGTAATATGTTCAGTTAATGTAACAAACTATTGTAACATATTTTACCTAATGTAACATCGTTTTGCCTAAGTAACATATAGCTGCCTAATATAACAAACTTTTACTTAATGTAAGTATTTTGTCCTAATATAGCGCATTTTTACAAAGTTTGTTGTTATATAGTGAAAATTTACATAACTATTGAAATTATATAAACACTGTAGGCATTTTTGTCTTAATAGAGTTGCTATTTCACTGTAAATATCTCTCACTTTTGTTTGTATGTCCCTTTGCACTGAAGTTCAAGCTTAGAGAATCTCTTTTACTTCATGTAAAAAAAAGTCTGTTTCATAAATTATCAATAATGTATTTGGTTGGTAAGAATATATTTCAAACTTATGATTCATTTTACAGCAAATACTTTATATGTTTTACAATATTTTTAATATGAATGTTATAATAGTAAGTAAAATTATGATTTATAAGGGTAAATACTCAATACTAATTGAAATTAATTAGTATAAATAAGTAGATAATTTAGAAAAAAAATTATGTTAATTTTACAAACTATCCTAATACTGAAAAACAAAAATTAGATAAGAAATTAAAATTCATAATTTAGAATAAGCAACTTTTTCTTACAACTAAACACTTTAATTGAATTCTGATAATAAATTGTCTTCAAAACTTGGACTCAGGCCGGGATCCCTACCCTCCATATACTTTGTCTTTTGAAACATTGAACACTCTAACAACAACAACATGAGCTAAGATAGACTAAGAATAATTTAACTTAAAATCTATTTAAATGATTCAAAGTACATATCCTTTGCTACCAAAATTTTATAGGGTATATTTTTATGAAAAGTAATAAATTCTAAAATGGTTTTAAAATCTACAGTAGTCTGTCATAAAATATCAAAGTTTTAAACAAGTTTTATAATTATTAACACAAGTTTTATTTGAAAAAAAAAATGCTTTATAAATTAATCAAGCGCATAAATATAAAATATGAGCGAATGTAAGAGATGAATATTTTGATTTTCATGACAGGCTGACTAAACGGCGCGTCTAGAAGAGTGGAATTAATAAAAGGAAAACATAATAAATTGTGGTAGACCACTTACCATTTTCACCATGAACTTATCCCTATCAGTATTTGTATCTCCAAATGGCCTTAACTTCAAATTCATTGTTTGCACATTTTTGTAGTTTTGATGGGTGGTTATGACTGCACATTTAATATCAAAGGGAGGCAGGAAATTTTCATCAAAGTCATTTATCAAAAGCGAAATATGATTGTTGTTTTGAAGAAGAATTAAAATGACAGCGTATATTACTAAATTGTCGTATATGGGTCTTCTAAGCGTCTTGCAGTGTTGTGTATCACTTGTTGCCATGTAAATAGAAACAATTCAAAATTCCTAACGAGAAGATTGGAAGAAAAATTGTCTTTCTTAAATCTTAGTGATGCCATAGATTAATTCATGCTTGAGCAATTGCATGTGATATAGAAAATGAAACAAGCTAACGCTGATGATAATCTATAAATTAGAGTGAAGTTAAGATTATGATTGGTTTTCAAAAATTAGCATGTGATTCATATTGAGAATGAAATGGGAAATCTTTGGAGAGGACGGCGGTATTTCCATTCATGCATATCCTTTTTGTTGGGGGACAAAGTAGTAGGTTGGAGGAGTGGGGTCGAAGACCCTGTGGTATAATACAGTAAAGTATGGTCTATGGTATAGAGGTATTTTTGTAAATTGATCATATCAATGGACCAGGAACTGAATTTAAAACTGAATGTAGAGAAGATGCATATGAGTGCACTGTGGAGACATTGTAGTGATCCTTGTTAGAGCTGGAACTTGAACTAAGTGAAGTAGATAATGGAGGAGACAGATGTAGTTGGTATAAGCCGTCCTTAAGCACTCCTTGGAGCATAATTTTTCGTGATTGTTTGTCCTTGATATAGCCGGCGGGTAGAATCAAACTCCTGATAACATCATTCTCAATGGTAAACTTGGATATCTTGATTAAAGTTTTGGTTATAGGGGAACCATAAAACATTTTTTGAGATGAAGAGGCGTGAAGTAGGTAAAGTGATATACTTGATGTGTGTGATAGGGTTTAGAGCCATCACCAAGTCTGTGAGCAATGCAGGTATTCGAGTTAGGGTTCATGGGTTTGTGGTGGAGGTGACATGGTGTGTGGCCCCCTTTGTCGAAACCATGAAGCATCATTGACGATCGTTGGAGCGATATATGCTTGTGGCGAGGGCGAGTATTGAGGATTAATCGCGGGGAATACACTCCAGAGACCCGATTCTAAAATTGATTTTGGTACCTAACATCAAAGCGGTAAAAACATTTGACAGCTATGTGTCCCATTCTTCCACATATTTGACAAAGATGTTTGTTGAAAGAATTGTAGCCTCTGCCACCAGAAGGAAAACGACCTCTACCACCAGCAGAAGAATGGCCTCTACCACCACGTCCACCTCGGAAAGATTGTCGTTGAGCAAAGTGAACAAAGGAGCTGGATAGATCAACCGTTGTTGTAGCACTGAGGCTCTCAAGCCTCATCTCATGTGTTTGAAGGATATACTGGACTTCTTGAAGAGTGATTGATTCATGTGATGTCAGATTTACAATTATAGCTTCAAATTCTGATCCGAGTCCTCCAAGGATGTAGAGGATGAGTTCATCATCTGTGATTTCCTGACCAGTAGCCATGAATGACATTGCTAAGGATTTCATTTTGAGAATGTAATCCTCAATGGAACTGTTGCCTTTCCTCATGGTCTGGAGAGAAAGATATAGTTGAAGAGCTCGAGCCTTGGACTTGGCAAAATGTTTGTTCGAGAACAATCCACCTACAAGCTAATTTCTGAGTGTAGAACATGGCCTAACATTTGCTGCGAGATAGAGGAAAGCGACCTTCGGCTGGCCAGTAAAGTCCTTCTCTAAAGGCGTAAGTCGGATTGATTTGAGGATATTGATCAGCATCAGTAGAATCAGCGATGTACTCCTCTAGTTTGAGTTTTGTATTGAGAAGAAAAGACTCAAGATCATGAGCTCTCACTGTCGGAAGTATCTGTGACTTCCAGAACAAGTAATTTGTACGATCCAATTTAATTGAGATAGGAGGTAGAACAGATGGCATTGCCATTGCCATGGTAGATGTAGGTGAAGGAGAAATGATGCAGGAAGGGGAAGGAGGAACGGTAGCCATGGATAATATCAGACCTGCTCTGATACCATGTTTGAGATCAAGAAGAGAGAGCATAGAAGAGAGAGAAATCAGATCTCGAACCTTGTGGAATATATTCTCTGGCAGAAAAAGACAAGAAAATATACATTTTATCACAGAGATAATTAGTTATAGGAGAGAAAGTTTCAGTGCTTTGAGGTGCATCATAAGGACTAGTAGGTTGGCAATTTGGTGAGGAGAGGCATGACACGAGTAGGCGTGCATTGCGTGAGCTTAGGACAAAACATAAAGCGCATGATAATGCACGGAGGTACTGCCGAGGCGCTTGTCATCGATGGAAGTGTATAGCCTGATAATATGAAGCGCCAGACGATGTCTTGAGAGGCTTGACAACGTCACATGCTTCAACATGGATGCAATAGGTGATGTTTGCGTGGATGATACCACGTACAACAATAGACCCAATTTATAGAAATAGGTTTCCTCTTCGTCACAATACGCGCAGACATATTCACTGTGCTTTCATGTTCATTTTAGGTTGTGTTTTGGCTTTAATGTAGTGACCAGGAAGAAAAAAAAGCATAGGAAGAACAAGTTGAGAAGTAATAAAAGAAAAAGTGTAAAAGAGACTAAGGAAATAAAAGTAGAAGAAAGGAAATTTCGAAAGAAAATGAAAATATGTTTAAATTTAATAAATTAATTCGATATGTTTATTAAAACTCATTTAATTGTTTTTTTTTTTGTTATATAAGAACTAAAAACTTAAATATATGTAAAATTTTAAAAAAATTTGATTATATATTTTTACTGTAAAATCAAATATAAGAAAATCATTTTCTTGCATGATTGGCCACCTAAATGAACACATGGGCCCTAGCCACCTACCGGAACAGATTGGCCAAAACACATGGGCCCCTTGAATCATTGTCTATCAACCCCTTCCTATTCGTCTGACACTGGAAACCATGAAAAATTTTGTCAAACACATGGGCCCATCGAGAATAATTCTATAAGAAGTCATATATAATTAATTGTACTTCAACCAATTTTTATAGTTATAAATTTATTTTACTATTATTTTAATAAAAATAATGAAATTATCAAAATTATAACCATAAATAATTTTATTTTATGAAATAATATTATAAATTTATTCTAAGTTATAATATGAAATATTATAAATTTTGTATGATTATAAATCACAAAATTCATTTATAGTTATATCAATAATATGATAATTTTATCACCATAAAAATATAATATATGAAATACATAATATTTTTTATGGTTACATAAATAATATTATTTTTAAATGTTTAAAACCATAAAATAAGTTTTATTTAGCAAGAGTATAAATAACCATAAAAATTGCATAAATTTATGACCATAAAATTTATTTATTTTATAAAATAGTATTACTTATGCTTAAATAAAAATTTGTCATATTTTTATTTATGAAAAGTTTATACATTTTATAATTTTCATATTATTTTGTCTCTTTTGCTATATACATGCATTTTTATTTCTATTATGTCTATATATGTAAGTAGCTCTCTGTAAAAACTCAAGTTTGTAGGATTTGTATTTAATATGAATATCTTGCTTTTTAACACTTTCCCTCAAGTGGCTTATTAACGAAAAAGTCTTATCGAAACAGATAAACAAGTAGTTGAGTGTAAGTTTTGACTCAACCTTCCCCAAACCAAAAACACATCATTGACAGCAATAGAATTTACATATTTCGATAAGTTTAGGTTTAATATGAATATCATGAAATGATGACTTTAAAAAAAGATTTACAGTTTGTAGGATTTGGATTTAATATGAATATCGTCTTCTTGACGTTGAAGAAATTAAAGTAGAAGAAAAAGAAAAGTTGTAGGAAAATAAAATTAGGTTAAATCGATATATTATTTTTATTTACTCTTCCAAATCAATTTTATATATTTTTAGCTCAACAATTTAAAAGATTAAATCATTTAAGAATATGTAAGTTTTCAATTAATTTTATTTATATTGGATTTTCTTTAAATTTTCATCATACAACCATACATAGAAATAATTTTCCATATTTTCTAAAAACCAAATACAACCTTAAAATAGTTACATTGAAATCGATGATGTTAACGTAATTATGTAAGGAGGAAACAGCTAGACCTCTAGACAATCGATTTCATGTGCTCCTCAAGGCTTGGGAGGCACTGATTACCATCATAACTATACATCAAAGGAACCATCCTTGCAACATTGAGGCAAGCCTTAGTGAGCATGAAGAAAATGGATTTGGAGGAGCGTGGATTGAGGGAGCTTCCATGTCTGAAATAGAATGCATGGCTGTAATCGTGCATTTCCATGGATGTCCCTAGGTTTTCCTTCATGTAGCAATCTAGGAATGATCCGTCATGCCCCTCCTGATTCTCGTCCTGCATGTGCAATGTAAATATCCTTGTTAGCGACAAACCAATGAAGATAAGATACCATTCCCTTTCTGGGAATCCATTTACCCATACCACATATTACTAGCTGATCGGGTCATTGCACATGTCAATGCGGTTTTATTTATTTATTATTATTATTATAATTATAATCGTATTTATTCGGACTAAACTGCGCATCGTTGACTAATTCAATAGGACTTTAGAGTGTGGCCAGGAGCAAATCTCCGATAACTTTGAGGGACTTCGACTAGTTACCATCGAGCCCACCACGATAAGTTACACCAACCTAGCTACTGAAGGGTAATATACCCATGTACTTTTATGGCAAAAATAATCTTGAGATGTTGCGGAGTAATTAAAGGCAATATAGAATGGACCCTAGTTCATTTGTATGCAGAGCTAAAACGAGGAAATGATCATTTGGTGCGGGACCGCAGACTAGTGTTAGGAGAATTACACAGGCGCTTCCCAAAGATCATCCGAAGACAAAGTTGTAGCGGCGAAGATATAATTCCTGGAAAATCATCCACAATATCTACGTTTCTCTTGGTTATACCATGACCCAAGAGAAAAAAACATGTGAACAAGCACCACATGTACCCTGGAGCTAATTATCCCATTTTTCAAGTATTCGTCAGTCTTTGGCAAATGCCCCACACTAAACCATCTTGCTTCAACCAGAAATGCATTGCATAAAATTGCCCACTGTATGCACCAGATCGAAGCAGAAGAAGAAGATTCGCTTTAGCTTTGCATTTGAAATTCCAATGAATGTGATAATTTGAAATTCAAATTTGTAAAATGAGTAAGTATCATCTGCAGATTTTGAAGAGAATACATGGGGTTCCACCCATAATCTTTGTAGACCTTGGAACTTATTTCATTTGTGATCTTTTAGTTAAGAGCATTGGAAACATGTCTTCATGTAGTCTGGTAGTGGTTCAAACGACCTCGTATTCCCATCACATGTGACTAGTTAGTGATTATTAAAGATGGTTTTAGGAGTTTTACAATCACTTGTAGATGAATTCTAATATTTTGGTATATACCTACGTTGCGGCTTACGTGAATAGATTGAGTTCATCAGATTGTTCCATGAACATCAAAGATGTCATCAATTATATAGACTAGTGATGAGATAGGTTTAGTAGGCTCAATCCTCTGTTCGGATAAGCTTGGATGTGGGAGAGCGAGGCCACATGTACCATTCGGTGGATTTGGTTTCTTGCAAACTTCAACTCCTTCGCCAAACCACAGTCTTTCCACCATCTAATCGGATACAAGGAGGAGATGAAAAGAAGCACATTTAAGAGTCGTCAAGTGAACAAGGTTGTTTAGTTCCAATGTTGAAGAACATTTTTGTGTTATATGTGTTTCCAAAATTGTCAGGTGAAAAAGGCCCCCCTTTTTTGTATTCCGTGTTTCCAAAACTTTGGGAACTTTGTTTGATTTTATTTTTAAAATTGTTTTATGTTTTAAAAAGCAATGAGAACAAAGAAAATAGGAAAAACGCGTTTGGTTCCCCTTTTTTGTTCTAAAAAATATTGAAAACATAGAAAATATTAAATTTAAAGAACGGTTGTCAAAAAACCCTAAATTAATGTTTTTTATGTTTTCAAAAATTATTCTCACAACTTCTTAAAAGCGAGCCCTTTGGGTCTACTTGTTTATAGTTTTTTGAAAACTATTTTGATTTGAAAAACCCCGGGAGAACACGTAAAGGCTCACGACAAACACCTTTGGTTCCTGATTTTTTGTTAGGAAAATACAAAGCACCAAAATTCAAATAACAAGAATAGTTTACATTATCTGTGTTTTCAAAAACTATTTTTAAGAACAATTTTAAAAAACAAGAATCAAACATACTTATTTTCAAAAACTTCATTATTTTCAAAAACAGCTTTCACGAACCAAATATGGCTAATTTTCTTTGAAGAATAATAATAAATTAACCTAAGTAAAGGTAAAAGAAACTCACTTGGAAACCTGCCGTATCTCCTTCTGGTGTATGGTTAACTAAGTGAAATCCATTTTGCTAGTTCTTTGAATACATTTATCCATCCTTCTGTGCCTTGAAAATCGCTAGAAACGTATGAACCTTACTTAAGCTCTTGTGATGGGGATGCCCTAATGTGTTCCTAACAATTCTAGCTTGACTTTGATCATCGTTTGTGTTCCACGCATTAAGAAGCTGCCTACTGAAGTTGCCCATTTCTTCAAGTATATCTTCCCCCTTTATACTTAGCTGCTAAGCTTCATACAAACTCATTAATCCCTCGATATCCTGGCTTATTTTTCCTTGAACCTTTCCCTCTTTGTCCTTGAGATTGTTAAAGACATCTGTTCACACAAAATAACCATGAAATAACTTACTCTTTTATAACAGAATGTAACAGTGGAAGACTTTCTAGAAAAATAAAATAAAATAGAAAAGAAAGAAGAAAATCTGCTTGCACTCACATAGTAACCTTCTTGTCTCAGTAGCCGGAAGCCAAGTGCTAGCTCGTAGAGATCGTTATGGCAATCACTCATGTTAAATTTCGTATATAGTCTCTCTAGAACGGCTTCAATCTCTCCATGAAAATGGTAGTCAATGCCTAGGCGTTGGACTGCATCAATCATGAGAAAAGCTTT
Source organism: Tetrastigma voinierianum (assembly GCA_016808115.1). Lineage (NCBI taxonomy): Eukaryota > Viridiplantae > Streptophyta > Magnoliopsida > Vitales > Vitaceae > Tetrastigma > Tetrastigma voinierianum. Next base: position 63,495 of record JAEQBH010009411.1, on the reverse strand, counting down.
CAGTGTATCTTCTCCAACCTCCTTGAGTACACTCCTAACTTCCTCCACTTTTTTTGCATGTTCCATTTGAAACTCCTTCTGCAAAGGAAGGCCATAACAGTAGGAAGTTGAAAAGTAAATCCGCCATAAGAACAAGACCAGATTAAAAGAAAAAGAAAAGAAAAAAGGAAATGGGGACTGAAACTTAACGGTGGGAGCGAGATCTTTGTGGACTGTGGATGGATGATTATCCTTTCTTGAGGGATGTATGTGAACAGTAGACATAGTGATGGATGAAGTTAAGTTTGCTTCCAGTTGGGTGATGGATGCAATAGATGATGTTTGTGTTCGATGATAGGACGGACAGCAAGAGACCCAATTGATAGGAATAGCAGTAGGTAGGAATAGCGGCAGACATACTGGCTGGTATGTTTTTCGTTTCTTGTACGTCCAATGCCACCTTAATTCTATTAGCTTTATCTTGCAATTTGTGTTGATTTATCACTACTGGTCAATTACTACAGAAACGTTTTACGCACTGATTGGTCCAATTCTTGTCAGTGTCTTATCGTCATCTATCAGACAATGAAAAACCTGTTGCAAAATTATTTTGAATTAAAATTGTCCACATTTTATTAAAATAATAATAATAATAATCCCCGTACTTGAATTTCCCTAAAAGATATGGAACATGTCTGAAAATGAGTAAGGGGTAATTATGCTTTAGGACTAGAGGGGATCTTGTATTTAATAAAGAGTCCATCCAAGTTTCATAATCAAGCCCATAACCCATAACAACATACAAAATTAATAATAAGAATATAAAATATCCAAAATGTCAACACTATCATGAAGCCTTCCATTAACCCCACGCGTTGTTCTTCCTTTTCCAGCCCTTAACTCTGCCATACACTTTTAAACAATATTTGGTGTCGATTTTCCATATTTTAAATAAATTAAATTTATAATTTTTAATTAATTTTATAAGATAACGTCTTATTTTATTATTTTAAAATGTACTTAATTAAAAATTATTTTTAAAATTTTATTTATTCATTATTTTTATTTTCTTTATTATATATATTTTTGTTCAATAGTTGTAGTAAAATAAATCAACTTTTAATATATAAATACATTCATTTATAGCAATAAATTAATTAATAAATTGAATATTTTTAATATTTTTATTTTTATTTATAATAAAAAAAAAACTATGAGGATAATATATTTCATTAATATTTTTAAAAAATGGTATGTTCTACGTTGGCCTGTCTAATAACATATTACTTTGAAAAAATATTATAAAAAAAAAAATCAAGTCCTACAAGAAGGCTTGATATATGGAGTGCGAACACTGATGATCAGCATCTTGCTCGCAGTGTAAGAAACACATTAGGAGGGCATGCCCATCATAAAAGCCTGGCAAGATTCATGGCCAAAAGATTCCTTAGTGATTTCCAAGGCACAAATGGATGGATAATAAATTTGAGTTTTTACGAGATGTGGTTTTTATCCTTGAGTTTTCATCCTTGAAGAAATTCTTTCTTCAAAACACAATTTTCAATTATCTATTTCCTAATTAGTAAAAACTATCATAGAATTGAAAATATTCTTTTAAATATCATATTTTAGATATTATTTTTTAAATAAGCAGTAGATATTTGAAAAATCCGTTGCTGGTTCACATGTTTTTTCTCTTCGATCATGATATATCAAAAAGAAACGTAGGTATTGTGGATGATTTTCAGGAATTATATCTTCAGCTGCCACAGTTCTTCATCTCTGGGATGGTTTGGGAAGCGCCCAAGGTAATTCTCTGAACACTAATCTTTCCACTGCTGCACCACATGATCATGTCCTGTTTTATTGGGTCCACACTTTCAAAAGACAACAGAACCATGAGCAATAACAGCACTACTACTGTTATTGGACAATGACCTGACTGAACACAATATATGTACGTGGTGGGTGAGTGGGGTTTCCATGAAAGGGGAGTGGCATCTTGTCTTCATTGGTTTGTCGCTAACAATGACATTTACACTGTACATGAAGGACGAGTCATGGGCACGATGGATCAACTTGGATATAAAATAGGTTATTTTTTTAAAAAAATTATTAATATAGGTTAAAAATCAAAATATTGTTAAACTAGTTAATGGTGTAATATCGTAGTTATTAATTACGATATTCAATTTTTAAGTCAATGTTACATTCATTTAAAAAATTTTCTAAATGAGAAACGCATTATTTTAAATTTTAATCTATTTTAATATATTTTTTTTCAAAATAACCTAAATACGTCCAAAACTTTGATGGATCCTACCTAGACGGTTACTTTAAGAAAATTCCCAAGGATTGCATAGGCAATGCAGGATGCCATGTTATGGGTACTGTTTCAGAGACGTACGTGGAAGATCCTCAAATGATAATGCCTCGCTCCAAATCCATTTTCTTCATGTTTCACAAAGGCTTGCCTCAATGTTGCAAGGATGGTTCCTTTGATGTATCGTTATGATGGTAATCATTTCCTTTGATGTTTTTATTTCTCAAATAATTTAAATGTCATGTCGAATCCATCAATTTTTTTCAAAGAAACATATACTCATGATTCTTAGAAGTATTTGTTTTTTTAAATAAAGCGTCAATCATTTTGCTTAGTTAATGAGATTACATTTGTTACTTGATATAAGCTCGTTGGCGGAGGTCGTATTTGTTAAGTTTATCTTTCATTGACCGAGGGCGTATTAGTCCAGTTTATGCGCGTTGTGAGGATCGTATTTTTAGTCATCTGCGTTGACCGGGGCACTTGTTGTCAAGTTTATCTCCATTGCCGTGGGTCATGTTGTCAATTATTATAGCCATTGTGGTATATTTTTGTCAGAAGTTGTCTTGATGGTGGTAATGTTGTCAATAACCGTATAAAACAAAGTGAAAATATTTAAATGTGTTTAAATTCCACAAAAATCACAATTATATCTCCATAACTTTCAATCTTTATCATAAATGTTCTCAAGTCTATTTTCCATACAAAACATGTATTTGATCTATGCATATGATTTAAATAAATAGAAATTTTTAAAACTCATAATTACATATAATAACAAGATACTTTGTTTATATAGGAAAAACTGCATTAATCTTCTTTGATATTCCAATATATTAGCAAAACCAAAGTCTCAAAAGAGTCATAAATCTACACGAATAATATGAACAATATCCTATTTAATAAAAATAATATTTTATTCCCACTCATATGTTTTATATCTCTTATTTTTCTTTTTCTTTTTTATAAATCCATAGTATTTAAACCTAAAATCTCAAAGGCTCTTTAGCTTGAGAACTTCATATAAATTAGAGTATTTTCCCAAAAGCCTTAACATCATCGATTTTCCAAATCTATCAATTCCCTAAATCCCCAAAATTATGGATTTTATCATAAAACATGATTTTTGGTTAAAATACCAAAATCTCTTATGAACAAATGGTTCTTTGTAACTTGTAGGAAATCTTTTAGGGTTTCAAATCTAAAGCTTGATGGCCCTAAGAATCAACAAAACACAGCAAATACCCATTCCTAAACAAATTTATCAATACTATGTTTTTCTTACATTTCTAAGGTTTCATATTTAAAAGTTTGAAACCTAAGTTTTCAAATCTAAGATTTTAAGAGTTTAGCTTCACCCAAATATATCAAAACATCAAACCCAAACCAAGATTCTTGCTTCTATCATTTCCAATCATTTTATAGGGTTTCATATGTGAAGTTTTAGAAAACTCTAAGCTTTTCAAATCTAGACTATTAAAAACCCTAACTACCAAACAAAATCAAAGGGAAAAAGAAATACTTACTTGGGATTGAAGTTCTTGAGGCTTGAAATCTCCCCACTTTTGAAACCCTAGCTCATTTCACTCCCTTTCTCTTCCTCTCTCTCTAGAAAAATGAAATGAAGAATGGGTCATATGAGTTGGAGAGAACCCTTTTTATATTATGAAAAATTCCACATTTTTCCCAAAGTTCTTTCATCTTTTAAAAATTGTATAATTACCCCTCTTCTTTCTTTCATTTTGTTTGTTAGAAAATTAGGGGTATTACACTCCCACGTGAGTACTTCCATTACTATGCCTCCTTGTAACCAAGGAAAAAAAAGTCGATTTTTTCGGCGAAAAATCGGTTTTCGGTGGTGCTGGAAAAGATTTTCCGGTGGAAAAATCGTCTGCAAAAAAATCGGTAAAAAATCGGGAAAAATCGCTGATTTTTCGGCGAAAAATCGGAAAAATCCGATATTTTCCCGAAAAAATCCGATATTTGGGGTAAATTATATTTTAGGTCACTAAGGGGAGAGAAATTAAAAAGTGGGGCCAAACAAAGCTGCAGAATTAAAAAAAAGTGTATTTTTGGGAAAAATAATTCATGTTTGGTGCATTGACCAACCCAGTTGACCGATTTACCCACTGACAAAGTGGGTCCCACTGTCTCTCTCTACTCTCTTTCTTGTCACATCTATCATCTCTCCCTTTTGGCTCTCTCACTCCTCTCTCCTCAAAAAAAATATGAAATTTAGACACATTTTACAATCTTAATGGTGCACCGTTATTTTGAACTTCAATGGAATAATTGATATGATATTAATGTTATCATATCAAATATTATAAACAACAATCAAGTTTTTTAATCTGATTTTAACTTTGTGTACAATAATGTTTATTAAAATTCCATGACTCAAAATATGAAAAAAATTGTAAAAGGGTTTGAAGCCATCCAAGAAATGTGGAAGTGTCACCTCTAACTACCAAACTATTGATTGCACTTATTATATATGGTGCAAACTTTTTATATTATTTTATTATTTATTTGTTCATGTCAAGCTTATAATATTTATTTTATTTTATTTTACATTATAACTTATAATATTTTTAAATCAAATATTAATTTGAAAAGGAAAAGAAATAAAATAATATCATTTAAAAAATTTAACATTATAATATATAATATTTTGAATCTCCTCTTATCTACATAATATTTATAATAATAACAAAAACAAATAAATATGTATCTCTTTAATATAATAATATCTAAATAATATATTAAATATAACATATTTAATTTAATAATTACTAATCAATTTGATTTTAATCTACCTTAATTAAGATATGAATCATTTATCATAATCTATATAATTAAAATATGAAAAAAAAATTTAATAACCGATATTTCCGATATTTCAGTATTTCCGTAAATCCAATTAGATATATCAGTGTTCTGGAAATATTTTGATCTTTGCTTGTAACCAATGTTTTCCTTTATGTGTCGGCTTATTAAAAAATAATATCTAATTTTAAAATAATATTTTAATTCAAAAAGCAGTTTTTGTTGACTAGGGAAGAAATGTTTGAACATCGTGTTTTGAAGAAATGAGCTTAAAATGAGTTTGTTTATGGTTTTTTTTTAATAAAATTTGCCCAACAAATTAATAATAGTTATTTCTTAATCTCGAAGTAGAAAAAAAATGGGAAGCAGAAAAAATAATGAGAGATCATCATCAAAATATTCATAATTTTTTAATATTAATATCTCATTTGATAAATAATATTATTTTTAATATCAAATAGTAAATATATTTTTAAAAATATTACTATTTATAAATACTATATTATATAATTATTTTATATACTAAATTATATAAGAAAATAAATTAATTTTATAATACATATTTAAAATTATTATATCAATGTACATATGTTATATATTTTTATTCTTTAATTAGTATAAAATGATGTATCATTGAAATATTAAAAATATTTAAATAAAGATGAAATATATTTTTTAATAATAACTATTATTTAAAATAATATTTTTTCAAAAGATAATTTAAAATAATATGTTTTTGAGCAAATAATTTAAAATAATCTTAATCTTATAATATATGAATAATGACTAACATAGAAATTCAATTCCTGTGCTTTAACATATATTTTTTAAACATTAACATATTTATAATAAATTTTATCATTAAATTGTAATACTAATAATTTATTATCCAAATTATAAAAAAAGTTGTTGTAAAGATTTTTAAAATAAAAAATGAAAGAATATTAGAAATCATTTTTTCAAAAGGCGAGATGTGAAGAAAATAATAGAAATCGTTTTTTCTAGAGACAATATTGAAATTGAAGAAGATGATTTTGAGAATTGAAAAAATATTGAGAACCGAAAAAATCATTTTTTCAAGAAATGATATTAAGAAAGGACGATTTTGAGAAAACCGAAAAAAAATATGAGGAAATCGTCTTTTCAGAAGAGGATATTTAAAGATATTGAAGAACTCATTTATTTGTAATCGTTTATTCAAAACACGATTTTCAAAACTCTTTCTAATAATCAAAAACCACCATTAAAATTAAAAATATTTTTAAAACATAGTATTTTTAGATATTATTTTTAAATAAGCTGTGGACATATAGGAAAACCCCTTGTAGCAGTGGCTGATCTTCCCCAGTTTACATAGTCTAATTCTTAGTTTCCCCATTAATCCTTAAGTGTTTGTGCATGTTCCATGTAAAAATTCGTTCTGCAAAATTAAGAGGAAAGATATTCATCATAGGGTTTTTTTTTTTTTTTCCTAAAGAGACAAAGAACACCAAAAATACTAAATTCAAAGAATAAGAAAAATTTTCAGAGAATACCATTAATGTTCTCTTTGTTTTCAAAAAATGTTCTCAAGAACATTTTTCTAAAACAAAAACCAAACAAGCCCTTAGGGTGTATTTGGTTCACGATTATGAAATTTGCTATTCATAAAAATAAGGAACAAGAAAGAAAGAGAATATGTTTGATTCCACTTTTTATATAAAAATATAGAGAACACTAAAATTTAATGAGCAGTTTTCATATAAACACCAAAACGGTGTTATAACATTTTTTAAAAGTATTTTAAATGGTTTTCAAAAATAATGTAAACATTTTTAAACAATGAGACACGGATATTATGTAGTTAGATCTTTATTATTTTAGGAAAATTAGTATTAGAATCTTGAACTTCATGCTTTTATATTTAAATCACAGTGAAGTTTTCTTTTTAAATATAAATGATTTTAGTGAATTTTGTTTTTATATCGTAAGCTTGGAACCTGTCTATCAATGTGGTACTACGAAACAACGTAATTTTGATGTTACCGTATAATTAAAATGGACTTGGAAAATAAAAGCAAAATTTACACATGAAAATTGTTATGTTTAAAGCAAATCTTTACGTTGAGGATTTAAATGAAAATCTAAAACAATTTTATACTAATTTTCCCATTATTTTTTGAAGGCGACAGAAACCAAATAGTTGTCCTCGGGAACACTCCACGTGTGAACAGTCGACATAATGGCAATGTTGATAAAGCTAGTCGATGTGTAGGCGGTGATGATACTTGATGCGGAGGACAGACCCACTTCATAGAAAATTAGAAATGCATGGTTTGCAAAAGATATTTGATATTTCATGCTTTACATGCATAATTTGAAAATAGATGTATACGATTAGAACATAATTCATAGGGGTTTTGAACAAAAACTGCAGTGTCCTTTATTAGAATCAATCGTGTTTGTTTAAGATTTAGCTCCAACCACTTGCCGATTTTGGAGGTAATATGTTGAGGTGCTATGAATCATAAGAAAATCTTAATAAAAATAGAAACAAAGCAAAGTTTCTCAAATCATTAAAATATGTAACATGTCGAACAAAATAAAAAAAAATATATATTCATTATTTTTTTCTTAAAACAATATATATATTGAGCTTGAATCTTTACATATAATATACTCAATTAATGTAATAAATGAGCTTGAATCTTTGTTATAATATACTTAATTAATGTGATAAATTTTTGTCTAATGTAACATGCTTTTACCTAATATAACATACTTTTTGCCTAAAGTTTTGTTACGTCATAATTAATTTATGTTACTATTGTAAGTATGTAAACTTAACACATAAGGGCATTTTTATCTTAATAAGAGGTTACTATTTCACTGCATAAGTACTGGCTTGTATTGTATGTCCCACTTTGCATTGATTCTGAAGATTAAGTCTTTTACTTCATGTAAAAAAAATAGTCACTTTCACTTAAATTTATCAGTCATGTATTTGGTTGGTAAGAATATATTTCAAATTTATGATTCATTTACCACAAATACTTTACATGTTTACAATATTTTTAATGAATGCTGTAAAAAAATTATTAATTATGATTTATAAGGGTAAATGCTAAATTAAAAATCATGTTTTAAGAATAATTTAATTTTTAATTACAACTAAACACTTTAGTTACAGTACAATAGATTGTATCGAGACTTGAACCACAGGATCCTCATAGATCATCTGCCTTTGGAAGCGTTATTGACTGTGAATAATACGTGAGCTGAACATTATAATGTTTAAAATTATTTAACTTAAAATCTGTTTAATGGTAAAAATTTTATATCTAACTTTTACAAACAAAATTTTTATAAGGTATCTTTTTATGAAAACAACGATTCACAAAATGGTTTAAAAATCTAAGATGATCATATGTGTAAAATCATCAAATTTTAACATATTTTTCTAGTCAATAGTTTAGTTTGTTTTGAAAAAATTATCAGTCAAATCATTGGCCAAATATAAATATGACAAAATGTAGAGATGAATTATTTGGAATTTCAGTGGCAGGTGACTAAAGCTATAAATGAGAAGAATTGAATTAGAATAGAATTAGCTGGTAGACCTTTAACCATATTTCTACCACATGAACTTATCCCTATCCATATCTTTATCTCCAAATAGCCTTAGCTTTAAATTCATTGCTTGCACATTTTTGTAGTTTTGATGGATGGTCATGATTGTACAACGGTTATTAAACAGGTTATGTGGGTCAACACGAATTTTACCAAAATATGATTATACTCAACTCAAACACATAGAAAACGTGTCAAGTTCGTGTCGTGTAGGCACACCGTCGAATGACATAAAATTTGTATGCCCTTTTAGTGTTTTTTTTTTTGTCTAATCTTTAGCACCGTTGTTGCACAAATCACAACAACAAGAAAAATACAAAAGAAATAAAATAAAATAAATAAATTTAAAGTTAACAGATTAAAATTTTTCAGTGTTACTTCTTCATTTTATTGTTTTTGCTTTGTATTGTAGTTATACTTTCTAATTAAAATAGTAGTTCTTTTATTTAAACCTTCAAACCATTAGGCTGCTAGAACATCACAACATCTACATAAAAATTTGGATGCTAAAATTTCGCTTTGTTTTTTTTTTTTTTTTTTTTTTGTGAAAAATACTATTTTTAAGTATTATTCATTTTTGAACAAGGGGAAAAAAAACCAATCATATCTTTATATATATTAGGTTGAATTTATATCCGAAAAAGAGGAGAATGAATTTATATCACGTATATAATGGTATTCACATGGTCAAAAATATCAATGGAGACGAAATTTTCATTGAAGTTATTTATCAAAATGAAGATATGAATTGTGTTGTTTGAGAAAATTAAAAGAATGGCCAAAAAATATGACCAACTAAATTATCGTATTTGGGTCTTGTAAGCGTGCGTATGTTGTGTATCACTTGTTGCCGGGTAAAATTAATACAATTCCAAATTCCTAACAGAGAAGATTGGAAGAAAAATTGTCTTTCTTAATTGATGCCATAGGTCTAGTTCAATGACACGACAATTGCATGTGATATAGGGAAAATGAAACAAGCTAACACAATAATAATCTATAAATTAAATTGAAGTTAAGATTCCGATTGGTTTTCCAAAAAAAATTGGTATTGTTGGATTTATGCTCCAGAAGCAATCTAGACCATTGATCAAGAGCTTTAATTAATAATGGGTCATAGGATCTGACTAGCTCGTGAATGATGGCCTTAGTGATTATTAAGATACAGAAGGAGCCCATTAATTGGGCGAGGTGTTATAAAGCCCCAGGTGTTATAAAACCTAGGAGGGTTAGGGTTAGCAGAATATATAAATACACTTTGCTTACTAGCCTCCCGGGGTTTAGATTTTACTACCCTCATGGCTATAAAAACACCTTGAGAGAGAAAGCGAAGCAAGAAAGGTTTGGAGTGTTTCGAGATCTAGTTTCTTTTGTGATCGAGGTGCGCCCACACGTGAGATCGTCACATAGAATAGCTTGGAAGATCTGTATGGATTCTAGAAGAGATTTTTACGCACTACTGAGTTAGTAATGGGTGATGAAAATATATCTATCATACATTGTATTTAAGCGTGCGATTCACAGAACTTGTTTGTATGATTCCTTCAATTGGTATCAGGCTCAGGTTGAATCGGTGTGTGATAGATTGAATCCATAATTTTATTTCTCATGTATATATGATGTATATTAGATATATGGCACCTAGGATTCTATTATTTATGTTATAATTTTTGTATTATGAATGAATGATTTGGTTTGCCCTTAATCCATAGTAGATTTTGCTTGTATATGTTTTTGGGATGTAACAAGGAGGCTAATCATAAGATTAGGTTTCCTCCTTGATTTATTCATCTAATTAGCCTCTGCCAATTTTTATATGTAAATTCTGATTTATTATAAAAAAAAATGTAAAAAGGGGTGTTGCGTTGTCAGAATGTGATGATTTTTGGTAGGGTGGTTCCTTAGATAGTGCTCTACCTCCCTGTAAAATTTCGTGGCAATCCGAGTTTTGTGTGGCGGTCGGCGGCTGTTTTGGTGCTCGGATTCAATAGGGGACTTGTTAGAGTTTTGTGTTTTTTTGGGCCAAAAACCCTAAAAGCCAATTATAACGGCCACACCATGGACTTAGGCCACGAAGAAAAGGAAGAGTACGGGCTAGATGAAGTTAGGCTTCTTGGCCCTATTAGGCTTGTAATTTTCTTTTCTAGGAAACCATGGATTAGGGCCTATTAATTATTCTATATTTATAATTGTTTTAAATTATGGATATAACATGTGATATGTGCTTAACATGCCATTTAAGAATAATTTGGTGCCATATAATTGCATCATTTGGTATACATGCATAATAATAATATTTGTTTTATCTAGATAATATTATTATAAAACCCTAATTAATTAATAATAAAAATATTGAATGGTGAAGGTTAAAATTAATTTAATTGTTGAAACACACGGGCTCCATTAAGGGTCAATAATAAAATGGTTATGTGATACCCCAACGGATAAGCATGGCGGTTTTGTGGATTGGATCTAAAATAATTTCAAATTTTAATAAGATTGTCGACCCAGCGTCGACAATACTTAGATATTAAAGATAATTTTGAAATTAAAATTAATAATTTATTACATTCAATTTTAATAATGATAATAAGCCTCCCAACGAGCTCTGCATCAATGTTATTAAAGGCTGAAAAGAATATTGAAACAATGGTTGTTTTTTTTAAAAATCAATTTTGAATGGTGTGTGTTAGTGTTTTTTCTAGGAAGGCTGTCTAAGGAAGTGACAATTTGAAAGCGTGATGAGTATAAAGAAATGCCGCTGTGCGCAAATTACCTTGTCGCCTCGATAATATAGCGTACCTATGGTAGGATATCGATCAAGAGGATAAGTGTTGTTGAATCTGAAGATTGGCTTTTGAATATTATGCGGTTATAAATGTTGTGTAAAAGAGTACTAGCGTGAGATTTAAACTAAACTAACTAATACGAATGAACTAACGTGTAATGGAGACTAGAGATTTGTGTCTCACATCAGCTTTTGATGGATTATTTCATAGATGATATTGTCGGTTTATTTATGATTTATTAATGGCTGAGTGATCTTGCTTCACAGAAATACCCTCTCTCGAGGTGTAGCCGCCTATCTCGCTAGTAGAGTTGAGTGTATCACTACCCCAACTCGATACTCCGAAATGCTTAAATGTTCTAACCTTAATTGCCACCTTCGAGATCGGAATATCTCTATTTACCGAATCAACCAAAGGCTGCTCTACTCAGATCCCTGGGTATCCTCATCTCTCGAATCTCGGATCTCCAGTATAGTCATGCTAATGTTGGCGAGACATCACCATGTAAATGATTAGCAAATATAAGGAATCTTAACAAATTATAAACAACTTGAATAATATAAAATACTAATCTTTAATCCATGAAAATGTGAGGTTCAACAACACCCTAGGTATAAATCTAGAACATACTGAATAAGAGAATATCAATATGTAATATGTAAAACATCAGTACTACTGTCCAAAAAGAGGAAAAATACAAATCACGGGCTCTTCTTCAAGATCAATGTCACTCTGCTATGATTTTCGTGCCCTAGTTCGTACGATCCCTGATGCCTCGAATTCTCCACCCCTTTTTTCTCTTAATGATGAGAAGACAGAACTCACGCTGACGTCGCGACGTTGCAACGTCGTGACGTTGAGACGTCACAACGTTGAGACGTTGCGACGTTGAGGCGTCGCGACTTTGAGACGTCGCGACGTTGAGGCGTCGTGACGTTGCCACTTGTTGACTTTTAAATTAGTTGACCCAACGTCGCGACGTTGGCCTGGGCATCACGACGTGGGGACGTCGTGACATTGGAACGTCGCGACGTTCCACCCATCTTTATGCACTTTCATCCTCTGCTCTAGAATGCTTCGCGCCGCGCCGCTGTTACTTTGCATTCACGGTGCACTAATCAGATATTGAGCTATAAAAATACGTATCTAAATGTAAAATAACGCTAAAAACGTAAGACCGACGCGGGTATAACCTGAGTGTTTTAGGCACTCATCAGGAGGTAGGTTTTTAAGGTGTCTGAGACCCACCTCACCTTTCCTGGGAGCTAACTTAGTAGGACACTAGACATACCATGTTCAAAGTTTAGTTTATTACAAATGTCTTGCCCAACGTAAGTATTTGTAATGGAAACTAAATTATTGTTGCAATAAACATTAATAATAAGTAGTTTAAGAGATCTACATATTTGTATGTTTGTTGTGTAGTGCGATGTTAATATATGTACTTTTAAATTTGAGGAAAATGGCATCTTTTAATCCTCTACCACAATTTTGAGTCAAAAGCCATTGGATGGAAATAACTACGACCTATGGATAGCAATCTTTTCATTGTCCTTGATTTTGAGAGAATAAAATTCATTCTGACAACTCGAAACGCGGGGCCTTGCTAATGCTTGAGGAGAAACTAAGAAGCAATTTGCGAGATTAATATGAGCAAATCTGATCTTCATTTGTTATATTCTTGCCAGCGTTGCAGAACATCTGCGAAAGCAAATTAATGATCAGGAGAGTGTATTAGAAATAATTCAGACTCTAGATGGGATGTTTGCTAAAGTAGCGATGTTGCTGAACAATGACCATAGGGGCACTAATGAACACTCGTATGATTGGAGGGGAAATGTCTGGGACCATTGTCTAAAAATGATGGGAACACATCGATCTTTAGCGGAGGTGATGGAGCTAATTTGGATCAAGAGATGAAGATTGACTTGATCCTAGGAATCTACACCCACGATAGCTTTAGTGGGTTCAGAATTAAAATTATAAAAAATATGAGACCAAGTGACTTACTCACTGATGAACTTATGCACGAGCAGGAGTCTTGAAGGTCTCTCGTGAAGCTGAGGGGAAGTGCTTATCATCTTTGAAAGTTCTTGAAAACCTAAAGGGAAACCTAAGGCGAAGAACAAAAAGCGAGAAGGAAAAACAGAGTCCAATTTTTCAAACCATTGCAATGAAGAAAGTAGAAGGCAAGTGCTTCAAGTGCGGACGAGAAGGTCTTTGGAAGAAGGATTGCCCCGAAACTAGGTATGGGTAGTATAAATGTTGTTGAGGCTTGTTTAGTGGAGAATTACAATGATAAATGGATCATTGATTCGGGAGCCTTAACCATGCTTGTTTTCTTTGCGATGGATTCGAACCATGACCCCCTTAGTAAAAAAGGACAAAGAAGCTTGAAGTTGGGAAGCGGGAATATGTCTCAAAATGGCGCGATAGGACTAGTGGAGTTATGTTTTAATAATAAGACTTTATGTTTATCGGGCATTTTATTTGTTAGGATTTTAAGAGGAATTTGGTTTCTGTTAGTTGTTTAGTTGAACATGGTTTAACAGTGCAGTTTAATTCCTCAGTTTTAATAAAGAGTAATAACGCTTTTATTTGTTCCGAATTATTGATAAATGGTTTATATTTTTTTAACTCCTATGTCCTATAGTATTAATGCTATTGAAAATACTAATGATGAGCAATTTCCTTTATCTAAGAAAAGGAAGGTTTCAAATGAAACCTATATGTGGCATTCTGATTAGGTCATATTAGTCCCAGTAGAATTCGCCAGTTTGGTTAAAGGAGTGAATTTTAAATTCCTTGATCCACGAACCTATACTAGTATGTGAATCATGTTTAGAAGGTAAAATGACAAAGAGGCCCTTCAAGGCCAAAGGAAATCGTGCCACTATACGGTTGGAATTGGTACACAACGATGTATGGACGATGAGCGTTCAACCGGCGGGTATGAGTATTTCATCGCATTTGCATTGACTACTCAAGATATGGTTATGTTTACCTAATGCGCCATAAGTAAAAGCTTTGATAAATTTAAGTATAAGGCTAAGAGCGGGAAAAGCAGTTGGTGTCCACCCATCAAAGCGGCTTGATTACGGCCCAGGCGGTAAATACTTGTGCGGAGAGTTCAAAGTCTTACTTGGCTCGAGGGGATATCACCGATTATCATCTCTTGGAACGCCTCGGCAAAATGGAGTCTACGAAGGAGAAATAGAACCCTTTTAGATATGGTGAGGTCGATGCTCAGTTATTCATCATTACCTGAATCGTTATAGGGATATGCCTTAGAAACAGCTACATACATACTAAATTTAGTTCCGTCTAAATCTGTTTCAAAGACACCCACAGAATTATGGAAGGCGCAAGCCGGCAGACCATATTAGGATTTGGGTGCTCGGCTGCGATCTTGAATGCGGGAATAACAAAAGTTGGACTCGAGCGAATGTGTATGTTTATTGGCTACCTAAAGGGAGCGAGAGATGGAATACGTAATCCAAAGGAAAGAGGTGATAGTGAGTACTCATGCCCACTTTCTTAGCGGATTATATGAACAATTTTAAACCTAAGAGTAAAGTGGTTCTTGAAGGCTTGACTCGTTCGAGATCCACCACAAACTCCTATTTTCCACCTGATTTCTGTTGATGTTCAAAAGGGAAAATGTACAAAATGTACCCGAAGGTGAGCAACCACGAAACAACTTCGGGGACAGGTCAGAAACTTCCCGAAGCAGGCATAATGAAGTTGGTAATCCACAGGCCATGAAAACTTGGATCATACGTACGTATACATAGCCAATCAAATGAAGCTACGTAGTGGGAAGTGATATTAAGCCTGCAAGGTATGCCTTGTTAGGAGAGACTTATCAAGTCGTTTGAATCAATCCCGATGGCGACCTACCCGCATACGAAGAGGCGTGGAGGATGTTGATAATGCAAGAGCGAAAAAGGCAATGGACCGTGAGATGGAATCTATGGGTTCTAACTCAGTTTGGTCTCTTGTAGAAGCACCTAAAGGGTGACAATTGGGTGTAAGTGGATCTACAAGAGAAAGAGAGAGGCTAGATGGGAAGGTTGAAACCTTAGCTAGATTGGAGGTAAAGTTGCAAGGGTATAGATTATGATGAAACTTTTTTGCCAGTAGCCATGCTTAAATGCATGCAGATTCTCTTAGGCGTAGTGACTGACTCTCGGTCTGAGATTTGGCAAATGGATGTCAACGGCTTTTCTAAATGGAGAAGGCTGGAAGGGGATATCTATGCGACAAAGAAGGGTTCATAGCCTTAGGTCGAGGAACACATGGTTTGCAAGTTCAAATGGAGTCTATTTATCAAAACTAAGCAAGCATCAGTCATGAGTTATCGGAGTTTGATCAAGTTATCAAATTATGGATTTGAAAGTCTTGATGAACCATGTGTATAAAAAATTCAGGACTAGTAGTAGTCTTTTTTGGTACTTTACGTAGATGATACATTGTTAGACAGAGTGTGAAAGTGTTGTTAGACGTAAAGGGTTACTAAAAAGTAGTTTGATATATATGAAGGACTTGGGTGACTAACTATATTCTAGGAATCAAACTTTTTTCGAAACTAGGAAGAATAAGGTGTTAGCTTTATCCCAAGCCTCCTACGATGATAAAATAGTGACCGGGTTTGGCATGGAAAATTCCAAAGGACTTCTACCCTTAAGACATGGAAATTCATCTTTACAGGAGCTTGTCACTTCAAAAACTCGAAGAGAAAAGAGAGGCTCATGAGTAAAAAACCTTATGCGCCGGTGTTGGTAGTCTCATGCTTATGCTATGCTATGTACCCGGTAGATATACGCTATGCGGTGGGAGTAATGTAGGTACCAATCGGATCCGGGTAGAACGGGCGGTCGAAACATATACTCAATTATTAAAGCGAGGATTATATGTTGGTGTATTCCGATTAAGTCTTAAAACACTTGGTTATACGGACTCAGATTTTCAAGGGGATATTGACTCAAGTAAATCAACATCAGGATATGTGTTTACCCTAAATGGGGGAGCCATTTGTTGGAGAACGTGTGTTTGAGAAACATGTAAATTGTATGGGTCTTAAGAGGGTCCCAGGCTTACTTTAGAGTGAGTGGGAGTTGGTTACATTTGTGCTCTAGAAGCAAGACAAGTTGTAATTTCATTTTCTGATATAATAATATGAAGTTTTTGCACATTATATTTTACGCATATTAAGGTCGGTTATTATGGCAGTATATGATCCCATATGGATAAATCCGTGAAGACATGATCACAGTTCTCATAATTAATGAATTGTCTCTGATTATTAAATAAGAGTTGGTACTATTTAGTTGCAATATTTTGTAAATGATCAGTCTTGGTTATTATAAAATATTGTAATGAATTATAATTATTCCCAGAGGATTAGAAGAGATTTAATGAAGGATAAATTTTGTGAAAAGATTAAATCTCGGCGATATTAGATATGTTATTTTTCTTAATCCAGTATATTATAAATAGATAATTAAGTTACTATGGTTCTTTGAGTTATCAATAAGTAGACTTTATTTTAAGCGACCCGATATCTTGATAATTTGGGGATTATGGTATTTTGATTATCAAGTATTTATGAAATATACAAAAATGGAATTTAATATGAAATATCCTCTTGACATGTTTCCGATACTCGGATATTGAAAGTCAGCGATTCCATGGGATCAGTTAGAGAGCGATAAGTCAGAGAATAAATAATTAGTTGATTTGAGGAGAAGAAAAATTATCAATTAATTATTGATATTTTAAAGGAAAATACATTTGATATAAAACATTATTAATTTTGGAATTCACATGTGGGTTTTTAGTGGAGTAGCCCCGGATAAGATTACGGTCCCAGACTTGCTTCTAAGCAAGTGGGAGATTGTTGGATTATGCTCGAAGCAATCCTAGGCAGATTGATCAAGAGCCTTAATTAATAATGGGCCATAGGATCCCTAAGCTAGCTTCGTTAGATAGTGAAGGCCCATTTAAGCGATTATTAAGATACGAAGGAGCCCATTAATTGGGCCCCGAGGTGTTATAAAGCGAGGTGTTATAAAACCTAGGAGGTTGGGGTTAGCGGTCCCCATAAATACCTTTAGCACTGGCCTCCCGAGGGTTTAGATTTTTACTAGCCTCCAGTGCATAAAGCACCTTGAAGCGAAACGGTTTGAGTGTTTCGAGATCTAGTTTCTTTTGTGATCGGTGCGTCCACCGTAGATCGTCACATAGAGAATAGCCCAGGAAGGTCTGTGGATTACAGAAGAGATTTTACATGCTACTACGGGTTAGTAATGGGTGATGAAAATATATCTATCATACATTGTATTTAAGCGTACGATTCAGCCATTTGTATGATTCAGCCGAATTGTGATTCATATTGAGAATTAAATGCTAGAGAGGAGTGACGGTATTTGTCATTCATGCATATCCTCTTTGTTAGGGGACAAAGTAGTAGGTTGGGGGGCTAAGCTCTCGTGGTATAATACAATAAAGTATGATCCATGGTATAGGGGTATTTTTGTAAATTGATCATATCAGGTTTGTGCCAAATAACATACATGCAATCTATTTTAATGATAGTGAAAGTTTGAGTTACCATTCCTATGGATAGGGATGGCAATTCTTGTTAGCAGGTTGTGTTTCGATTGTGTCAATGATAGGTATTCTACAGTATTTGCCATCCTAATCACGACATGAATAATAAATGAGTCAAAAATTACAAATTTAAACATGACCCAATTAATAATTTGGTAACACGATATAATATGTATAACCCATTTATTAATTTGTTAATTTAAAATAATATAAATTATAATTAATTCAGTCATATTTAACACAAATAACATATTAAATGAGTTAATATAGATTAAATATTAATTAATATAATAATTAAACGGGTCAATACAAATCAAATTTGTGTCATGTTGATTGGCATGTATATAACTTTGTTTATTAAAAAGGTTCTATCTGTGGGTGACACGAATTTGCTTAAATATGAGTTAAACTCGATTCAAACACATAGAAAGCGTGTCGTGTAGGCACACTATTGTTCCACATAAATTGCATGTCCTTTTATTGTTTTTTCTAATCTTTTGCTGCAGATTTGTTGCCTGAATCACAACAACAAGAAAAATACCAAAGAAATAAAATAAAAATAATAAATTTAAAGTTAACGGATTAAAATAGTACTTTTATAAAACCTTCAAACCATTAGGCCTTAATTAGAACATCATAACATCTATACAAAAATTTGGCTAATAAAATTTGCTTATTTTTCATTTTTTTTTAAATTTTTTGCAAAATACTATTTTTTAAAATTATTATTCGTTTTGAACAAAGGGGAAAAAAACTGTCAACTGTCTATATATATATATATATATATATATATATATATATATATATATATATGTATATATAAAATAGGTTTTTAAATGTTTTAAAAACAACTTGCAAATATCCTTATCTTTAAAATGAATATTTTTGTTTCTAACTTTGAAAACAATTTTAGAAGATATTGGCTTACCCCCATTGTTTTCTAAGAAAATTCAAGAGATCATACCTAGAATCTTATACCGAACACAATTGGAAAGATTTCAAAGTTCCTTCCATAATAATTTTTATTTCTCCTTTAATGAATACCGCTAATGGAACCCATCAAATGAAGCACCCCCTCTTTAGATACAAGCCCATATATATATATATATATATATGAATACTCTCCAGTACAGTAGTTATCAAATGAACAATTATAAGGTGGGGATTTATGACGGTTTACAATTCTAACACAACACTTACGTTACGCATTGGCGGCATAACATGGGTCTGGCGGATATGCGTTTTATCTCGATGCACGAGGTTATTTATCTCGATGCTCGAGGCGATGGAGGTGGTATGGCTTGCTCAACCTTCTTGAGTTCTCCATTGAGCGAGTCCTTGCTGAGCTTAGGTCACTCACGTGATGGCTCAGGTCACTCACGTGATAGCTCACGTGAGCGAGTTCTGGTCCCTCACATGACTGCGACGTGAGCTATGACATATCCCATTCCCCTAGCCCCCACTAGAGTTGTTTCGAGCCATTAAGTCACAAAAATATTGATCCCAAAGTATTAGACATTTGCAACAACAATTATCAGTCCTCAAAAATACTAAAATTTCAAAGGTGAATTAATTATGAATTTTCTCACATGTTAAAGTCTTTCGTGATCAACGGAAAAGTTGTTGCAAATAATAAAGATTTTTTAGGCCAACCAATGACTAATTGCAAATAATATAACATTTTTGTCACTATCTTTCAGTTCCTTATAATATATCAAACTTTTGGGGATAAGTTAAATTATTTCTCGTAGAATATATAAGTTTTTGCAACTAACATAAGGTGTATTGTAAATAATACACCTTTCTATGACCAGTAAATGAGTGATCATAGATCATAGGGTATCTTGTGACCAATTTTACTTTTCCTCACAAAATATAAATCTTTTAGGCGTATTTATAATATTTGCCATTTATTATATATTTTATTTAGACTAACATAAGTTTCATCACAATTAATATATTTTCTACGACTAATCAATAGTAGTCATAGATGGAGATATCTTATGACCACTTTTACCAGCTCTCCTCACAAAATGTCATACTTTTAGAGATGTGTTATAATATTTCTCATAGATTATATTTTTTTTGAGACTAACATAAGTTTCGTCACAATTATTATACTCGTCTACGGCAAATCAGCCGTTGATCATAGATTATAGGACATTTATGACCACTTTACCTTTCCTCACAAAATATCATGCTTTACGGAGATGTGTTACAATATTTCTCATAAATTATAATTTTTTGAGACTAACGCCAAAAGTTCTTCATAATTAATATACTCTTCGGCTGACCAATCAATAAGGTGAATTACGGATTATATGATGTTTTGAGACTAAAATAACTAGTCCTCTAAAATATCAAACTTCAGACGACTATAATATTTTTTATATATCTTAGTATTTTTTGTGACCAATATAAGATTTATCATAAATACTAATACATTTACAACCAATCAATAAGCGGTCACAAGTTATAATATCTATATTTGGCTTGATAGTTGCTATAAATCAAATTATTGGTCGTAAATAAATAAAATATTTAAATTGTTTGTATATTAAAATTAGCGACCAATTATCAAAGTTCATCGTAGAAAATTGTAATTAATGACTAGTATTAGTTGATCGTAAAAACTTTGGACGCAGAAAACCAAATTTCTTGTAGTATAAGGTGGGCATTTATGAGCGGTTTACAATTCCTAGCGTAATGCCTACGTTACGCATTGATGGTGGCATAACGTAGGTCGAGGTAGATAATCGATTTATCTCGATGCTCGAGGTGATGGAGGTGGTGGCTTGCTCGACCTTCTTGAATTATTTGTCAAGCAAGTTCTTGTCGAGCTTAGGTCACTCACATGACAGCTCACATGAGAGAGTTAGATTCCCTCATGATTGTCGTGTTTCTGGGTCCTCAGCGTGAGTGAGTTCGGTCCCTCACGCGACTACCCGCGTGAGCTATGGCATATCCCATTCCACGAGGCCCACTGGCGTCATGTCAGGCCATTAGGGTTAGAATGGCGGTAGGCACTTACAAACTCCTTGCGCGAAGTAAAAGTCATCATTGTGCGGACATTTCCATGATTCGTTGCACACAGGTGGCAGTTCCAAACTAGGCTGGTTCTTTAATACGACCAATACATTAATTGTCGTGTTTCAAATGTCCCACCTACAATGTTCACAATTTTGGCTTTAAATATCCTTCGAATTCTTCTTTGGGGGGATTTTGCGCCTATGCTATCGTAGAGTCTCTCTGGTTATCTTCTATATTAGCTTGGATCGTCTATCCTCACCGGTGCTATAGTGCTCTTGTTCCTCGACCTTTGTAGGTAAAGTAAATTATGGTGTTTGCTTCCCTTCATTCGCCAATCATTCCTCTGTCTCTTCTTCTCTGTTGTTGGGTGTTTTTTTTTTTTTTTTTTTGAGAAAGGGAGAGGGGGTGACTAACCTTAGCGTGTTCTCTAGGCTTTGTATCGATGACGGAGGTTTAGAGGATGGCTAGAGGGGAGGATATTGTTGAAAACTGTGTGGGAAGATGTCGTCCTCTACTTCGTTTGAGAATGTTCATTCCCTTGTGAACGCAAATGGAGTCATCACATGGCTCAGGCTTGTTGGAGAGGCTAGGACATACACATTTTGGAGGAAATTTTCTTTTCCTCTTGATGTCTGGGTTTCTTTTCCTCCTGAGGCCTCATTTTTATGGATCGTGCGTATGAGGATCGAGTGTAATGAACTTTATCTACTGGCCGGAGATCCACATTAGTGAGGGATTGAGGTTCCCCCTTTCGTCCCTAATTCATCAGTTTTTACACTTCACCCGATTCCATCCAGTTCACGTCTATGTGAATATCATTCGTGTTCTATTCGGCTTGTGCATACTCAATAGGAAGTATGAGGTGCGTTTAGGATTGAAAGAGGTCTTATACTTACACTCCCCGAAACGCCATAATTTAGGGAGATATTACCTCATTGCCACCACAAAGCACTCGCAATTAAGCAATGAAATCCCACCTCATCGCAAAATAAGCCACGTAGCAGTGTTTCGCTCTTCTGTGATTAGGGATGTGCCCGCGATCCCATGGTCCGAGAATTTCGAGTAACAACGGACCCCGGTGCAGGTCAAGTGCTAAGATCTAAGTTTTTTTTTCGGTGTCGCGGTTATTTAATTTCACCCGCTTCCTTATCGGGCGGGTTTAACCTAATTCAAATTCATTTCATCGTAAGTAACAAGAAATTTGAGTCGAGGAAAGCTAGTCGACGATCTGAGTCCGGCTCAATTCAACGCTTTAGTGAAGGTACTGAGCTCGTCGAGCGCCAAGAAGGATTTCAGGAACCTGTTGACGCCTGCAAACCTCCAAGTTATGTTTGATCTTCCGGAGGCATTCTTTCTCCCCTTATGTCAATCGGACCCTGTGGAGTCAAGAAACTTAGCATTTGGTGGTACGATGATGACATGCCTTCATTGCATGGATTCAGGTGCACCCCAAAATGGTGTTGAAGGATGACGGTTAGTCAATCATCGTGAGCGGTATGAAGGAGGTGATAGGCCTAGCTGAAATTGACAAGACTATTTCTCCTAGTGAATTGGTCTATCTGCTAGTGTTTCTAATTACCACTCTCCTAGGATTGAAGAGCGGGCCTGGCTTATAGTTTAGATCGATGTTATGGCATGTAGAGTAGGTGGCAACACTGTCGAGGTCGACCAAAATCCGCTTCATCAAGTGCCTCCCAACTTCCAAAGTCAGAACATGTGCATCAGAGTGAGGCATAGACAACTGTCTAAGGGGAGATTTGGTGTTGCACAACCATGTCAATGGATCCAATGCTATTCGGGGCAAAACTGTAATTAACATGTGCTACAAAAACACCATAACATGGTCACTTCTCGTGCTCGTGGGCATCGCTTCGCGCTTAAGGATTGTGTCTATCATTGTATGAGCTTGTCAGTGGCGAGGCTTGCGAACCATTCGAGGTAGCCTTGTCAATTTACTCTCGGAGATGTCCCTTATTGACCAAGTAGTTTAGAAATCTTCTGAGCTTCCAGAATACCATTAGTCGATGCCCAAATCCCTATGGCACTCATAAAATCAACACTGGCTCTCCCCAGCCACCCCTGTGTGGCCGGCCACTCAAAGCCTCAAGGGACAAATGATCGAAAAGGAGTCGATGGTGAGACAGTGAACCTTGTCTGTTTAGCGTTGTTCTCCCTTGCCTTATTCTCGACAGCTTGGCCACCTATACAATCGATCACATTGTGTCAACTGGTGCGGCTCGAATCACTGGAGTTGGGGTTACCTCCTCATTCCGATCGCCCGACCCCTCTTTCCCCTTATTCCATAGGATCGAGAATTCATGCATCATGACCGTCGCTTGGTCGCTGTAACCACGTAGTCCTCTAGCATGGCGCATCGATTGCCCTGGACCGGCCATCAATCAATGTGTGGGGATGAAATTACAAAGGGAATCAAAAAATTAAGTATTTTGGAAAATAACTATTTCATCACCAGAAAGCACCATGTCCAAATCTCATGGCGCCGAAATGGAAGAAGAGCGCAGCCCTGAAACGCTTCATATAAAGTCCTTGATGGACTCAGATCTCCTCATATGGATGTGGAATAGACTGGTTAGTTTTTGCTTCCTTTTGACCGAGCACATATACTAAGTAACAAACTCGCATGTGGAGCTGAACGAGGTCTCAGATTCGGAGCTAGGCCGTGAACCATGACAGCAGGTCACTTCAAGCTAAACGGAAGACCTTAAACAAAGAAAGCATTATTCTCGTTTACAATGTCATTACCTACCTGCACGCATATGGTGATCAAATGATCCCAAAGGCCATCAGATCTCAAATTTCAGCAAAGTGAAGTGTAGCGAGGCCTCTTGGCTTAGAATGGCGTGGACAAACTGAGAGACAACGACATGTCGCCCAGCACGCAACGCTGGGTCCTCGATCCGGGGAGGGATGTTCGCATAAGGACCGCTATGGCGAGGAGGCAAAGAGAAGTTGTTCTCGTGGTATTCGGGATCGCACAGCGCTACGCCGACAACATCGGGCTCACTGGCCGGGCAGCGGAGTGGCGGCCACGCTCGTAGCGGCATTCTCTTTCGCAAGAAGACACGCCAAGAAAAAGGCCAACTGCTATAGGTGTGATTCCTATTGATCGATTAGTCTTTGTCAAATTCGGGACATCCACATGACCGTCACATGAGGTACAACTTATCCCATTCCAAATACAAGCTCGTATGTTATATAGTCACTATGGGGATACATCGTGACGATCTCTGAGGCAAAAGTGCAATGAGGTGGTCTCACAGAGCGGCCCACAATTATTATATAACGCTTTATGTTATGCATATCAATTCGTGGCATAATGTTTGTCACGAATAACGAGTGTGTACCACTCCCTCTCGCCTCTGCCCAAGGTGACTTGCTTAATTGTACACCCCACGTGCTACAATGTTCGAGGTGACTGAGATAGTGGCATGCTCGACCTTCATGAGTCACCTGTCCAATGAGTCTCTGTCAAATTCGGGGCATCAACGTGAATGTGAAATGATACACGACTTATCACATTCCAGCAATGTAGGATGACTTTAATATTAATATCGTAAATATCTTTTATTGAATGCTTCATTAACTATTTAAATAATGTTAAATACATAA
This sequence comes from Tetrastigma voinierianum, assembly GCA_016808115.1. Classification (NCBI taxonomy): domain Eukaryota; kingdom Viridiplantae; phylum Streptophyta; class Magnoliopsida; order Vitales; family Vitaceae; genus Tetrastigma; species Tetrastigma voinierianum. The sequence continues at coordinate 38,697 of JAEQBH010009411.1, read as the reverse complement.
AAAATTTGTTTTATTAAAATTTTTTATTTAATAAATATATATGTATGGCCCCACCCCTGCCCACTCCGATCGAAGGGTCCCACTCACAAAGAGGCATGTCCCATGCCCTTTTCTTTCGCCTCCGTGAGAGCTCGAACCCAAGACCAGCGGACATACCGCACGTGTGGCGAGAGTGCTCTATTTCAATACGTCCCTTTGCCTCGCTCGGTTCACGGAAAAAGGAAGAATGGTGCATGGATATGCGCCCTTATAAATTTCGTGGAGCGTGGGACCACTCAAAATGGAGGCTGTGGGTGAGGCCCTACAAAAAAGGCGCTTTATATCACAGTCTCACCCGGCCTCCACCCGACGGAGGGTCAGCGCCCACCATTGTGCCATCCCCTAACCACAGTGGGTTTCTTTCCTCCGCGTATCAACTTCAACGCTGTTCTGGGGTGGGCTCCATTCACGAGGTAGTTCCCACTACCAACTGGGCTAGTTTTAATTAGTGGACAACCCTCCGATGTATATATATCAATTGGGCCGCTCCGATGATTGATATATAAATTGTTTGTGGACTACACTCCGATGAATATCAATTGGGCCGCTCCGACGATCGATATTTTAAGCTCGTGGACTACCTCCGCATAATTTATATTTGCATCACCCTCCGAATCCATTTTCCCATACTCATCTCATGCACTACTCCTATAATCCTAGGTGGTGATCTAGTGCATGGGCTAATGTAATGTGACGCTAATTCCAACACGCCTAATCACATGCAAATATATAACACAAATATATTCACATTAAAAATTTAATCACACAAACATGTTATGTAATTTATCATTTCAACACCAAAATTAACCACTGTGCGAACGTTTTCAAACATGTTAACGGTCCGACTTTAACTAAACACGAGATTTTCCCAAAATACATTTTTGGATTACTATTCCTAGAACAAGAAAACCCTAGGTTTACCGTTCCCGACACTAATTAATCCTAGGTTCATATTAACCCGCATTTCACGCAATTCAATACCGGCCTCAAACCAACTAACACTTGATTCACACCACCAAACCCCATCTCATACCCATACCGTGGAGCGCCTACGGCCGCTCCATTTGGTTTAAAAATTTGTATTAATTCGTCCCATGTTTCGACTCCGATCCAACGGCCCCTAATGGCCCCAATCGACTCAAACATTCAACAACATTAAAAATTCCGAATAAAACCCAAGAGGGAGAAAATCCTACCTCGAGGAGTTTGAAGAAACCCACTAAAAACCGAGTCCACGCGTACCGTTCGCTGTAGATCGCTTTCCTTCACCCCGGCTCGCCAACTATTTGACAGGCGCCAACTTAGAGAGAGCGCCTCTCTCTAAAACCTTCAACGGCAAACATTGACCAAAAATTTTGTTTTCACGCTGGTTTGTTTACTAATCAAGAGTGATGAAGTACTGTTGAGTATTTCGTCCTCTAGCCACTTAAATCAATATCGAAACGACATTTATATCCCTTACTGTGACTGATATTCGGCACTATTTCGGCCGTCCAATTTCATCATTTCTCTACTCATACCACTTATGGTACATGAGTACATTTTATATTTGGCTTTCGTCGCATCGAAAATCGGTTTACGGCACCCGAACCGCGGTGCCTCGAAAAACGTGTCAACTCTGACTGTCTCAGAAAATTACGAAAATTTACGTGCTAACTAGATTTCACGAAGACTCCATTCCAACCCAGATAATCCGCTTCGGCCATCCGAGACGAGAATTAATTATGATTTTTAACCGTGAATTAAAATTTTGTATTCAAAATTACGATTTTGCCCTTATTCCAGAAATCGAATTTCTGCCTTACAATATATATATATATATATATATATATATATATATATATATATATATATATATATATATATATATATATATATATATATATATATATATATCTAATAATTTATATAATATTTTAATAATTTTTAAACATTTTAATCATCTTATTTTGCGTGATCTACATGATCGACCGATACATCAAGGACATATAATGCTGAATTGCTCAGCCAAAATGGGATCACATCACTTTGAACCATGCTTGGGAAGCGCGAAAGTAATTCTCTAGACTAGTCTCTTTCTATCTAAAGTAAACTATTGATAACTTTGACAAGAAACTTAGGGGGTCCATGTAAATTCCTATTTCTTAAAACTCGTTATCGGTAATAGCAAAACACAAAGAATCATCATTTTTTATGTGATTTGTGTTTCCTTGTTCTCTTGTTTTCTAAAATTGTTCTCGTGGAAAGTTTTTTGAAAAACAAAACAAAAGTAACCAAATCTGTTTTCCTTATTCTTGTTTTTTTAGTTTTTAGATTAAAAAACAATTTGTAACCAAACATTCCTTATTTTTATAAAGAAAATGACCCATAGTTTTTGGGGATGTAGCTGTCGGTTTTAAATACTACCCCTGAAAGCATACTCACTGAAAATTCCTCAACATAAGAAGTACGCCCGTGACTTTTCCATTGCGGCTTAGAATCAAATCACGCGGTACACTATCGTTTCCCCACCGCATAAGTACATTTGACGCCCCATTTGTTAGAAGTTAGAGCTAACAAAAGGTGCTTATGGCATTTTTTCTCGTGACGAGAAGCAGATGGGTAATGACGGATCATACCTGGAGTGCTTCAGAAAGAAAAACCGTGTACTTCAATAGAAAATGCTCGATGCCATGTTACGATACTGGCTTCGAGGACATGGAAGTGTCTCGACAAGGAATGTCTGTCTCCAAATCCATTTTCAACATGTTTTACAAAGGGTTGTCTCAATACTGCAAGGATTTTAATAACAAAATATAAATATTATTTTTAATATAAAATGTTCAACAATGACACTTTGTATAGGCATTGTTAAAATTTGTCGAAGATGATGCTTCTTAGAAGCCGCTATTATTGATTAACCTTTATATAATGACATGACACTTTAAATAAGCCGGCCATCTACTTCCATTTCATGACACAATAAAAATGTCATTGTTCGACATTTTTCTTGTAGTGATTTTATAGATAAATGGAAAATAGAAATAGAAAAAAGAGCCTATAAATCACTTTACATTAGTAATTAATCATACCAAGGGCATGCTGAACTCAACCAATACTTAGATAGTAAGAAGTGAGGGGGGCCTGCTCAGCTCTTATGTTGATTTTATAAAGACTACAAATCAACTACTACTGATCATAGCTAATTAAGGTAAACAGTTGTTAATTTGGAAAATTCTACAAATCTTAGATTTTTTTAATACGCTCTTGTAAAAATATCAAATTTCTTTATCATTATCTCCATATTAAATTTACTCTTATAGGATTTTTATAATTTTATAAATTATATGAAATAATATGAATTTTTTATGGTTTTAAATTTATTTCATATTATATTAATAACAAATAATATAAAATTATAAAAATTTATAACCATAAATATTTTTATTTTTTATTTTTATGAAATAATATTATAAATTTATTCCTAAGTTATTATATGAAATATTATAAATTTTTGTATGATTATAAATTTATCAGATTTATTTATGGTTATATCAAATAATATGAAAATTTTATCACCATAAAAATATAATATATGAAATAAATAATATTTTTATGGTTATAAATAATATTATTTTTAAAATATGGTTATAACCATAAATAATTTTTTTATTTATGAAATTATAAATTACCATAAATATGTAATTTATTTCATAAATTTATAAATAATATTACAAAAATAACCTTAAAAATTGCATAAATTTATTACCATAAATTTATTTATTTATGAAATAGTATTATTTATGCTTTAAACAAAATTTATGTTTGAGAGAAATTGCAAGAAATAAAATATGAATATCATAAGTTTCTAACACCATATGGTTTATTAACCAAAAGAGTTTTTCATGAACTTTCAAATAAAAACATGAGGATTTAAATTACAGAGAGGCAACTCGAACCCTAAACCTCCCAACAAACCATGCTCTAACACCATATTAAAAGACCGTAGGGATTTAGGCTTAATATGAATATCATGCAACCATCAACTTTCCAAAAAATCGTCGGCTTGTAGGATTTAGATTTAATATAAATATTATGCTTCTGGACATGGAGGAAATTAAAGTAGAAGAAAAGAAAAGCGAGGAAAATAAAATTAGAGTTAAATCTCATATATTATTTTTATTTACAATTTCAAATCAATTATATATATATATATATATATATATATATATATATATATATATATATATATATATAGTTATATATATATATATATATATATATATATATATATATATATATATATATATATATATATATATATATATATAACTAGGAAATTTTAAAATTAAATAATTTAGAAATATATGTAAGTTTCCAAGTAATTTTATTTATATTTGATTATCTTTAAGAATTTTCGTCATATAACCAAACATAAGAAAATCATTTTTCTTAATATATTTAGTATTTTTCGGAACCAAATAAAACACAAAAATGGTTACATGATTTTATATTTGAATATCTTTAAGAATTTTCGTCCTATAACCAAACATAAGAAAATCATTTTTCTTAATATATTTAGAATTTCCAAACCAATACAACACATAAAAAATGGCTACATTATTTAAATCGATGTTGTTATTGTCGTGGAGGAAACAACTAGGCCTCTCTAGACAAGCGATTTCATATGCCCCCTCAAGGTTCGGGGAGGCAATCGACACATCATAACTATACATCAAAGGAACCATCCTTTGCAAACATTGAGGCAAGCCTTAGTGAAACATGAAGAAAATGGATTTGGAGGCTTACTGCCGATTGAGGAGCTTCCATGTCTCTGAAATAGAATGCACAACATGGCATCGTGCATTTCTATGGACGTCCTTGGGTTTTCCTTCATGTAGCAATCTAGGTATGATCCGTCATGCCCCTCCTGATTCTCGGGTCCCGCACAGGCAAGAATATCCTTGTTAGTGACAAACTAAACATGTCCATGCAGTTTTATTATTATTATTATTATTATTATTATTATAACCGTAACTGTTTGGACTAGCTTGCACATACGTCGACTAATTCAACAGTACCTTGAAATTAATGATCAAGTAAATCTCCAATAACTTTGAGGGGACTCAAGTAGTTACCATTGGCAACCCACCACAATACGTTACACCAACCTAGCTACCCCAAGAGTAATATAACGGCCATGTACTTTTACATGGCCTAAAACAATCTTGAGATGTCAGTAATTAAGGCAATATAGGCGGGACCCTAGTTCAATGCTATACCGACTAAAACAAAAATGATCATTTGGTGCAAAGGTCAAAGACTAAAGGTTCAGAGAATTACCTGGGCGCCTTCCCCAAATCATCCTAAAGACGAAGGATTGTTGCAGAAGATATAATTCCCGGAGAATCATCCATTAATATCTACGCCTTTGGTTATACCATGACCCAAGAGAAAAACATGTGAACAAGCACCACATGTACTTTGAGCTAATTATCCCACTTTTCAAGCATTCTATCGGCTTTAAGTAAAATGCCCTTAATACTAAACCAGAAAGCATCTTGTTTCAACTGTAAAATGCATTGCATAAAATTGCCCACTCGTATGCACCCGTAGTGATCAAGGTACAGCGAAGATTCGCCTTTAGCTTGCATTTGAAATTCCAATGAATATTGATACTTTAAATTACAAATTGTAAAATAAGAAATACTATAATGATTTTCGAAGAGTAATCTATTGGTTTCACCCATAACTTTGCAGCCTTTGAACTTATTTCATTTGTGATGCCGTTAAGAGCATTGAAACATGTCTTCATGTAGTCTCGGCAGTGGTTCACTGTACCTCGCATTCCCATCTCGCACGATTGGCTATAGTTGATTAGGGGTAAAGATAGCTTTGAAAGGGAGCTTTTACAATCACGCCGATGAATTCTAATATGTTGTAATATGCCTACATGTTGGCGTTTCATGAATAGAGTGAGTTCATCAAGTGTTCCATGAACATCAAAGATGTCATCAATTATGTAGACTAGTGAGATAGGTTTTGTGAGCTCAACCCTCTGTTCGGACAAGCTTGGATGTGGGAGGACTGCCAAGGGCCACATGTACCATTTAAGTGGTTGGTTTCTTGCAAACTTCAACTCTTCGCTAAAACCTAGGTTTTTCCAATTAATTCAATCGGATACTGTAAAGATATGAAAAGAAACATTTAAGAGTGTGTCAAGTGAACAAGGGGCTGTTCGGTTCCTATTTTGAAGAATATTTGTGTTTTTGTGTTTCAAAACACTAAAACTTGTTAAGTGAAAAAGGGCCTATTTTGTGTGCTCTCTGTTTCCAAAACTCGCTTATTTGATTCTTGTTTTTTAAAACTATTTTTTGTTTTTAAAAATAAGGAGAACAAAGAAAATAGGAAAAGGTTTTTGGTTCTCTTTTTCTTTTCTTTTTTTCTAAAAAACACAAAGAACATACAAAAAATATTAAATTCAAAGAATAAGAACAATTTTTAGAAAGTCCTAAAACGGTGTTCTCCGTGTTTTCAAAAATTGTTTTCAAAAACTGTAAACAAGCATGCCCGAAATGATGTTCTTTGTGTTTTCAAAAACTATTTTTTATAACAATTTTAAAAAACAAAAACCAAACATACTTATTTTCAAAACGCTCTATTTTCAAAAAACAGTTTTCAAGAGTGCGAACCAAATATGGCTAATTTTCTTGAAGAGTAATAATAAATTAAACGGTTAAGGTAAAAGAAACTCACTTGAAACCTGCCTTATCTCCTTCTGGTGTATGGATTTAACTAAATTGAAATCCATTTTGCAAGTTCTTTGAATACATTTATCCATCCTTCTATGCCTGAAAATAGCTAAGAAAGCTGGGCCATGAACCTTGCCAAGCTCTTGTGATGGGGATGCCCTAATGTGTTCCTAACAATTCTAGCTTGACTCTGATCATCGTTTGTGTTCCACGCATTAAGAAGCTGGTTACTGAAGTTGCCCATTTCTTCAAGTATATCTTCCCCCTTTATACTTAGCTGCGAAGCTTCATACAAACCCATTAATCCCTCGATGTCCTGGTTTATTTTTCCTTGAACCTTTCCTTCTTTGTCCTTGAGATTGTTAAAGACACCTGTTCACACAAAATAACCATCAAATAACTTACTCTTTTATAACAGATGATTTAACAGTGGAAAGTTAGACTTTCTAGGAAAAAAGAAAAGAAAAGAAGAGAAAATCTACCTACACTCACATAGTAACCTTCTTGTCTCAGTAGCCGGAAGCCAAGTGCTAGCTCGTAGAGATCGTTATGGCAATCACTCATGTTAAATTTCGTATATAGTCTCTCTAGAACAGCTTCAATCTCTCCATGAAAATGGTAGTCAATGCCTAGGCGTTGGACTGCATCAACCATGAGCAAAGCCTTCAGCGTATCTTCTCCAACCCTGAAAGACTCCTAACTTCCTCCACTTTTGCATTGGTTCCATTTGAAACTCATTCTGCAAAAGGAAGACCGTCAACGGTAGGAAGTTGGAAAAGTGAAACTGGCTATAAGAACAAAGACCCATTAAAAAAAAAAAGAAAAAAAAAGGAAATGGGGACTGAAACTTAACGGTGAGGCCAGGATATTCTGTGGATGGATGATTATCCTTTCTTGAGGGATGTATGTGAACAGTAGACATATTGATGTTGGTGAAGTTAAGTTTGCTTCCAGTTGGGTGATGGATGCAATAGATGATGTTTGTGTTCGATGATACGACGGACAGCAAGAGACCCAATTTATAGGAATAGCGGCAGACATTCATGTTTTTAAAGTACGTCATCGCCACCTTGAATTCTATTAAGCTTTATCATGCAAGCAATTTTCACACACATAGAAATGGGGGAAAGACTAGTGCCAGGAATACTTGTGTTGATTTATCATTTTAATTGGTCCAATAACTAGAAACGCACCGATTGGTGAACATTTGTCCGCTACATAACTAGACAGGTTAGGCAAAACTTATGGACCCCTTCAATTCTTGTCAATCATTTATCAGATGTTGGAAAAACTGTTGCAAAATTATTTTAATTAAGTGTCCCATTTTATTAAAAAGTAAATAAGAAGATAATCCCACATACTTGAATTTCCCTAAAAGATATGGAACCTGTCTCAAAATGAGGGAGGAAGAAGTATGCTTTAGGGTTAGAAGGGACCTTGTTTTTAATAAAGATTCCATCGAAGTATCATAATCAAGCCTATAACTCATAACAAGATACAAAATTAATAATAACCACATAAAATATTCAAAATGACAACACTATCATCAAGCTTCCCATCAACCCTACACCTTGTTCTTCCCTCCTCCCACTAGCCATACACACTCCATTCTCTTTTCTTTTTTTTCTTTTTTTGTAATCAATCTTTAGGGTTTGTTTTTTGCAATCAATATTTGGCCTCCATTTTCCATATTTTAAATTAATTAATTTTATAATTTTTAATTAATTTTATAACATAACATCTTATTTTCATTATTTTAAAAATATACTTGATTAAAAAAATTATTATTAAAATTTTATTCATTATTTTTATTTTCTTTATTATATTTTTGTTTTGTTTAATAGACGTAGTAAAACAAATCAACTTTTAATATATAAATACATTCATTTATAGTAATAAATAAAATAATAAATTGAATATTTTTATTTATAATAATAAAACCTACGAGGATAATATCTTTCATTAATATATTTTTTTTAAATTAGGTTTATAAGATATGTTTTAAGTTGGTTTAATAAGATATGACTTAAAAAAATATTTCCAGAAAAAAAATCAAAATCCTACAAGAAAGGCTTCATACATGGAGTGCGAACAATGATGAACAGCATCTTGCTCGCATTGTAAGAAACACATTACGGCATGCCCAATTGCCCATCATAAAAGCCTAGCAAGATTCATGGCCAAAAGATTCCTTAGTGATTTCCAAGGCACAAATGGATGGATAAATTCCTTAAGAGAACTAGCAAAAATGGATTTCGATATGGCTAAATCTATACATCAGAATGAGATACTGCAGGTCACCAAGTGAGTGATATATAACTGACTCATGGCTTTAGCCAATTTGTTATTTTCCTAATTTAATTTCTATCCTTGAAATAAATCTTTTCTTCAAAACACGATTTTTAACTATCTATTTTTTAATCAGAAAAAACTGTCATAAAATTAATAATATTTTTTTAAACATCATATTTTAGATATTATTTTTTAAATAAATCGTAGATATTGGAAAACCCGTTGTTGATTCACAAGTTTTTTTCTCTTGGGTCATGATATAACAAAAGAAACGTAGGTAATTGTGTAAATGATTTTCCGAATTATATCTTCTGCTCCTGCACCTCTATGAGCAATAGAGCACTACTACTGTTATTGACAAATGACCTGACTGAACAAAATATATATACGTGGTGGGTGAGTGGGTTTCCAAGAAAAGGAGTGGTATTTGTCTTCATTAGTTATACACTGCTGCTAAGTAATGAGAATCAGGAGGGGCAAGATGGATCCAACTTTGATATAAATATGTTATTTTTTTAAAAGAAATAATTAATATAGGTTAAAAATCAAAATAATATTTGCATGAATAATAATACCGTACTATGATATTAACTTAAAAAAAATTTCAAGTGAGAAACGCATTAGGTTGAGCATTATTTTCAATTTCAATATATTATTTTCAAAAATGTCCCCCATATGTTGAAATTGAATTCTTACCATAGTAATGTAATATGTTCAGTTAATGTAACAAACTATTGTAACATATTTTTACCTAATGTAACATACGTTTTGCCTAAGTAAATATATAGTTGCCTAATATAACAAACTTTTACTTAATGTAAGTATTTTTGTCTAATATAGCATTTTTTACAAAAGTTTGTTACAATTATATAGTGAAATTTACATAACTATTGAAATTATATGTTTAACACATATGGAGCATTTTTGTCTTAATGCGAGGTTACTATTTCACTGCATACAAATATCTCTCACTTTTGTTGTATGTCCCACTTGCAATCGGTTCTAAAAGCTTAAGTCTCTTTTACTTCATGTAAAAAAAGTCTGTTTCACTTAAATTATCAATAATGTAATTATTGGTAAGAATATATTTCAAAACTTATGATTCATTTTACAACAAATACTTTATATGTTTACAATATTTGATGAAATGTTATAATAAAAAGTATTAATTATGATTTATAAGGGTAAATACTCAATACTAATTGAAATTAATTAGTATAAATAAGTAGATAATTTAGAAAAATTATGTTAATTTTACAAACTGACTTAATACCAAAACAAAAAATTAGATAAGAAATTAAAATTCATAATTTGCTGAATAATTTAACTTTTCTACTAACTAAACACTTTAATTAGTTACAATATAATAAATTGTACCACTCGACTCGAACCCGGGATCCCTACCCTTCATATACTTTGTCTTTTTGAAACATTGAACACTCTACCAACTCAATAACATGAGCTAAACATGATAGACTAAGAATAATTTAACTTAAAATCTATTTAAATGATTCAAAAATTTATATCAACTTTTACTACCAAAATTTTATAGGGTATATTTTTATGAAAAACAATAAATTCTAAAATGGTTTTAAAATCTACTAGTAGTCTGTGTCATAAAATATCAAAGTTTTAAATAAAGTTTTTATAATTAATGGTTTTAAAGTTTATTTGAAAAAAAAAAATGCTATAAATTAATCAAACTGGGTATAAAATATAAATATGAACGAAGAATGTAAGAGATGAATAATACACGATTTTCATGACAGGCTGACTAAACTTGTACGTCTAGAAGAGTGGAATTAATAAAAGGAAAACATAATAAATTGTGGTAGACCCACTTACCATTTTTTCACCACATGAACTTATCCCTATCGGTATTTGTATCTCCAAATGGCCTTAACTTCAAATTCATTGTTTGCACATTTTTGTAGTTTTGATGGGTGGTTATGACTGCACATTTAATATCAAGGGAGACGAAATTTTCATCAAAGTCATTTATCAAAACGAAAATATGAATTGTGTTGTTTGAGAAAATTAAAAGAATGGCCGAAAAATATGACCCACTAAATTGTCGTATATGGGTCTTCTGTTGCGTTAACATTGTGTATCACTTGTTGCCATGTAAAATGAAAACAATCTAAAATTCCTAATGTAGAAGATTGGAAGAAAAATTGTCTTTCTTAAATCTTAATTGATGCCATAGGTCTAGTTCAATAACCCGACAATTGCATGTGATATAGAGAAAATGAAACAAGCTAACGCGATGATAATCTATAAATTAAATTGAAGTTAAGATTATGATTGGTTTTCAAAAAAAAATTGGCATGTGATTCATATTGAGAATGAAATGGGGAATGTCGGAGAGGAGCGATTTATTTTCCCATTCATGCATATCCTTTGTCAGACAAAGAGTAGGTTGGAGGAGGTCAAGCCCCCTGTGTGGCAAATACAACAAAGTATGGTCATGGTATAGAGGTATTTTTGGTAAATTTTGATCATATCAATGGACCAGGAATTGAATTTGAAACTGAATGTAGAGAAGATGCATATGAGTGCACTGTGGAGACATTGTAGTGATCCTTGTTAGAGTTGGAACTTGAACTAAGTGGAGTAGATAATGGCGGAGACAAATGTAGTTGGTATAAGCCGTCCTTAAGCACTCCTTCGAGCATAATTTTCCGTGATTGTTTGTCCTTGATATAGCAGCAGGTAGAATCAAACTCCACAATAACATCATTCTCAATGGTAAACTCGATATACCGATTAAAGTTTTGGTTATAGCTGGGAACCATCAAAAAACATTTTGAGACAGAAGAGAGCAAGTAGGTAAAGATATGCCCAATGTGTGTATAGGGAGTTTAGACATCACCAAGTGCAAGCTTACCAACAGCCCGAAAGATTCAGAGTTAGGGTTCATGGAGTTAGTGGGTGGAGTGACATGGTGTGTGGCCCCAACTTGCCAGAAACCATGAAGCATCATTGACGTTGGAGAAGGAGAAGTATGCTTGTGACTGAGACTGTATCGAGGATTAACCGCTGGTAATACACTCCCCAAGGGCTTCTGATTCTAAAATTGATTTTGGTACCTAACATCAAAGCGGTAAAAACATTTGAGAGCTATGTGTCCCATTCTTCCACATATTTGACAAAGATGTTTGTCAAAGAATTGTGTTCTCCGGGCCACCGTATGGAAAACGCACCTCACCACCGCCAGAAGAATGGCCTCTACCACCACGTCACCTAAAGATTTGTCGTTGAGCAAAGTGAACAGAGGAGCTGGATAGATCAACCGCGTTGTAAGACTGAGGCCTCAAGCCTCATCTCATGTAGTTTGAAGATATAATTGACTTCAAGAGTGATTGATTCATGATGTCGATTTACAATTATAGCTTCAAATTCTGATCCGAGTCCTCCAAGGATGTAGAGGATGAGTTCATCATCCAGGATTTCCTGACCAAGAGCTATGAATGATACTATGATTTCATTTCGAGAATGTAATCCTAATGGAACTCGTCGCTCCTCATGGTCCGAGAGAAATAGCTGAAGAGCTCAAGCCTTGGTCTTGGCAGAAAAAAGTTTGTTCGAGAACAATCCACACTCTAAAGCTTAATTCCATAAGGTAGAACATGGCCTAACATTCGCCTCGAGATAGAGGAAAGCAAACTAACTCAAGACAAATCGACATAAGTCCTTCTAGGAAACGAAGTCGGATTGGATTCGAGATATTGATCGCATCGCAGAATCAATATTTAATTTCTGGGGCTTGAGTTTTGTACGAGAAGAAAAGAGCACTCAAGACATGAGCTCTCAATGGAAGCATCCGTGACTTCCAACAAGCAATTTGGTAACGATCCAATTTAACTGAGATAGGAGGTAGAATCAGATGGTACTGCCATTGCCATGGTAGATGTAGTAAGAGAAATGATTTGGTGAAGCGGGACTGAGGAACGGTAGCCATGGATAATATCAGACCTGCTCTGATACCATGTTTGAGATCAAGAAGAGAGAGCATAGAAGAGAGAGAAATCAGATCTCGAACCTTGTGGAATATATTCTCTGGCAGAAAAAGACAAGAAAATATACATTTTATACCGGAATCAATTAGTTATAGGAGAAAGTTTCAAAGGCTTTGAGGTGCATCATAGCGGACTAGAAGACAAATGGGTGAGGAGAGCATGACCTGAGGTAGGCGTGCATTGCGTGACTTGAGACAAACATAAACTGCATGATATTCTGGAGGTACTACTTGAGAGCTTATCATCTGATGGAGAGTGTATAGCACAGTAATATGAAGCAGCAAGACGGTTCCCAGGAGCGACGACTCACACATGCTTCAACATGGATGGCTAGGTGATGTTTATGCGGATGATACCACAACAATAATCCAATTTATAGAAATAGGTTTCCTTCGTCACAACATGTAGACATATTCACACCCATGCTTTCATGTTCATTTAGGTTGTGTTTGGCTTTAATAAAGATATGGTTAAAAAAAACATAGTGTATGTCTGCGTGAAAGTAATAAAAAGAAAAAGGTAAAAGACTAAGGAAATGTAAAAGTAGAAGAAAGGAAATTTCGAAAGAAATGGAAAAATATAAGCTTAAATTTAATAAATTAATTCGATATGCTTATTAAACTCATTTAATTTGTTTTTTTTTTGTTATATAAGAACTAAAAACTAGACATATGTAAAATTTTTAAAAATTTTGATTATATTTTTTACTGTAAAATCAAATATAAGAAAATCATTTTCTGCATGATTGGCCACCCAAATGAACACATGGGCCCTAGCCACCTACCGGGAACAGATTGGCCAAAACACATGGGCCCCTTGAATCAGCTGTCTATCAAATCCCTTCCTATTCGTCTGATAATTGGAAACTATGAAAATTTTGTCAACATATGTGGGCCCATCGAGAATAATTCTATAAGAAGTCATATATAATTAATTGGTGCTTCAACCAATTTTTTATGGTTATAAATTTATTTCTTATTATTTTAATAAAAAATAATATGAAATTGTAAAAATTTATAACCATAAATAATTTTTTTATTTTTATGAAATAATATTATAAATTTATTCCAAGTTATAATATGAAATATTATAAATTTTTGTATGATTATAAATCTACAAACAATATAGTTATATCAATAATATGATAATTTTAATACCATAAAATATAATATATGAAAATACATAATATTTTTATGGTTATAAATAATATTATTTTTTTAAATGTTTAAAACCATAAATAAGTTTTTTATTTATAAATTATAAATAACCATAAAATTGCATAAATTTATGACCTCATAAAATTTATTTATTTATAAAATGATATTACTTATGCTTAAATAAAATTTGTCATATTTTTTTATTTATGGTTATACATTTTTATAATTTCATATTATTTTGTCTTTTTAAGGTATATATGCATTTTTTTATTTCTATTATGTCTATATATGTAAATAAACTCTCTTAAAAACTCAAGTTTGTAGGATTTTGTATTTAATATGAATATCTTGCTTTTTAACACTTTCCCTCAAGTGGCTTATTAACCAAAAAAAGTCCTCCATCAACTTTCAAATAAACAAATGAGGATTCAAATTGTAAAGTTTTGACTCAACCTTCCCCCAAACCAAGCTTACACCATGCATGTTAAACAACCAAATTTCCTCGAAGCTCAACCTTATAGGATTTAGGTTTAATATGAATATCATGAAATGATCAACTTTCCAAAAAGATTTGGTTTGTAGGATTTGGATTTAATATGAATATCATGTTTTATTATCAAGAAATAAAGTAGAAGAAAAAGAAAAGTTGTAGGAAAATAAATTAGAGTTAAATCTGATATATTATTTTTATTTACTACTAAATCAATTTTATATATTTTTAGCTCAACAATTTAAAGATTAAATCATTTTAAGAATATGCAGCTTCAATTAATTTTATTTATATTGATTTTCTTAAGAATTTTCATCATACAACCATACATAAGAAAATAATTTTCCATATTATTTTCTAAACCAAATACAACCTTTAAAATAGTTACATTGAAATCGATGATGTTAATCGAATTATGTAAGGAGGAAACAAATCTAGACCTCTAGACAATCGATTTTATGCTCCTGCTTGGCACCGGACACTATCAATCTATACATCAAAGGAACCATCCTTGCAACATTGAGGCAAGCTCAGTGAAACATAAGAAATGGATTTGGAGGAGGCATTGCCGCTGAGGAGCTCATGTCTCCTAAAATAGAATGCATAACATGGCATCGTGCATTTTCCATGGATGTCCCTGGGTTTTCCTTCATGTAGCAATCTAGGAATGATCCGTCATGCCCCTCCTGATTCTCGTCCTGCATGTGCAATGTAAATATCCTTGTTAGCGACAAACCAATGAAGATAAGATACCATTCCCTTTCGGGAATCCATTTTACCCATACCACATATTCTCCCGTCAACAAGTTCATTGCAATATGTCTCATGCAAGCATTTATTGGCTATTATTATTATAATTATAATCGTGACTGTTCGGACTAGCTTGCACATACGTTGACTAATTCAATAGGACTTTGAATGAAGACCGAAAGAAATTCAAGGAACTTTGAGGGGGACTCCAACTAGTTACCATCTAAGAACCCACCACAATAAGTTACACCAAACTTCCAGCTACTCCAAGGGTAATATACCCATGTACTTTTTATGGCTTAAAAATAATCTTGAGATGTTGCAGTAATTAAGGCAATATAGGTGGACCCAGTTCACTTGTGTAATCGACTAAAAACAGAAATGATCATTTGGTGCAAGTACAAAGACTAGTGTTGAGAGAATTACCTTGGCGCTTCCTAAATCATCCCAAAGACAAAGGATTGTGGCAACTGAAGATATAATTCCTGGAAAATCATCCATAATAATATCTACGCTTGGTTATACCATGCACCTGGAGAAAAACATGTGAACAAGCACCACATGTACCTCGAGCTAATTATCCCATTTTTCAAGTATTCGCGCCTTGGCAATGCCCCATTAATTAAACCATCTTGCTTCAACCGTAAATGCAGATAAAATTGCCCACCGTATGCACCCGTATCGGGGCGTAAGAAGAAGATTCGCTTTAGCTTTGCATTTGAAATTCCAATGAATATTGATAATTTGAAATTCCAAATTGTAAAATAGTAAGTATCATACCGATTTTCGAAGAGAATCTATGGGGTTCCACCCATAATCTTTGTAGACCTTGGAACTTATTTCATTTGTGATGCCGTTAAGAGCATTGAAACATGTCTTCATGTAGTCTGGTAGTGGTTCAACAGCCTCGTATTCCCATCTACATGTGACGAGTTAGTGATTAATTAAAGATGGTTTTTAGAGTTTCTTAAGTAATCACGCTCGAAGAATTCTAATATTTTGTTAGTACCTACCTGCTGGGACACCTTCTCGTGAATAGATTGAGTCTATCAATTGTTCCATGAACATCAAAGATGTCATCAATTATATAGACTAGTGAGATAGGTTTAGTGAGCTCAACTCCGTTCTGACAAGCTTGATGTGGGAGGACTCGCCAAGGGCCACATGTACCATTTCATGGTTGGTTTCCTTGCAAACTTCAACCTTCGCTCAAACCTAGGTCTTTCCACCATCTAATCTGATACAAGGAGGAGATGAAAAGAAGCATTTAAGAGTGCTCAAGTGAACAAGGGTTGTTTGGTTCCAATGTTGAAGAACATTTTTTGTGTTATATGTGTTTCAAAATTGTCAGTGAAAATTTCCCCTTTTTTGTGTTCCCCGTGTTTCCAAAACTTTGGGCTTGTTTGATTTTTATTTTTTAAAATTGTTTTATGTTTTAAAAAGCAATGAGAACAAAGAAAATAGGAAAAACGCTTTTGGTTCCCTGTTTTTTTGTTCTAAAAAACATTGAAAACGTAGAAAATATTAAATTTAAAGAATGGGCTTGTCAAAATCAATGAAGGTTTTTAGATGCAAAATGGTTTTTATCCAAATGAGCCCTTTGGGTCTACTTGTTTTATGGTTTTGAAAACTATTTTTGATTTGAAAAACCAGAGAACACGTAAACACAAAGAAACACCTTGGGTTCCATGATTTTGTTCTAAAATACAAAAACACAAAATTCAAATAACAAGAATAGTTTACATTATCTGTGTTTTCAAAAACTATTTTTAATAACAATTTTAAAAAACAAGAATCAAACATACTTATTTTCAAAAACTTCATTATTTTCAAAAACAGCTACGAAACAAATATGGCTAATTTTCTTGAAGAATAATAATAAATTAACCTAAGTGAAGGTAAAAGAAACTCACTTGGAAACCTGCCGTATCTCCTTCTGGTGTATGGATTTAACTAAATTGAAATCCATTTTTGGCAGTTCTTTGAATACATTTATCCATCCTTCAGCCTTGAAATCACAAGAAAGTTTTTGGCAGTGAACTGGCTTGCTTCTTGTGATGGGATGCCCTAATGTGTTCCTAACAATTCTAGCTTGACTTGATCATCGTTTGTGTTCCACGTGCATTAAGAAGCTGCCTACTAGTTGCCCATTTCTTCAAGTATATCTTCCCCCTTTATACTTAGCTGCTAAGCTTCATACAAACTCATTAATCCCTCGATATCCTGGCTTATTTTTCCTTGAACCTTTCCCTCTTTGTCCTTGAGATTGTTAAAGACATCTGTTCGCACAAAATAACCATCAAATAACTTACTCTTTTATAACAGAGAATGTAACAGTGGAAGACTTTCTAGAAAAAATAAAATAAAATAGAAAAGAAAAGAGAAGGAATCTACGACTCACATAGTAACCTTCTTTGTCTCAGTACGAAGCTAAGTGCTAGCTCGTAGAGATCAAGCTGCGGCACTCATGTTAAATTCCTCGTATATAGTCTCTCTAGAACGGCTTCCAATCTCTCCATGAAATGGTAGTCAATGCCTAGGGGTTGGACTGCATCAATCATGAGAAAAGTTTCAGTGTATCTTCTCCAACCTCCTTGAGTACACCCTAACTTCCTCCACCTTTTGCATGTTCCATTTGAAACTCCTTCTGCAAAAAGGAAGACCGCCAACGGTAGGAAGTTGGAAAAAGTAAACTGGCTATAAGAACAAAGACCCAGATTAAAAAGAAAAAGAAAAAGGAAAATGGGACTGAAATTTAACGGTGAGGCTGATCTTCTGTGGACTGTGGATGGACACGCCATCTTCTTGAGGGATGTAAGGTGAACAGTAGACATAGTGATGGATGAAGTAAGTTTAGTTTCCAGTTGGGTGATGGATGCAATAGATGATGTTTGTTCGATGATAGGACGGACAGCAAGAGACCCAATTTATAGGAATAGCAGTAGGTAGGAATAGCGGCAGACATACGTACGTACATGTTTTTCACGTTTCTTGTACGTCAATGTCACCTTGAATTCTATTAAGCTTTATCTTGCAATTTGTGTTGATTTATCATTTTACTTGGTCCAATTACTAGAAACGTTTTACGCACTGATTGGTCCAATTTCTGTCAATCAACCCTTGTCATCTATCAGACAATGAAAAACTGTTGCAAAATTATTTTAATTAAGTGTCCCATTTTATTAAAATAATAATAATAATAACTCTAATGTACTTGAATTTCCCGAAAAGATGTGGAACATGTCTCAAATGAGTAAGGGGTACTATGCTTAGGACTAGAGGGGATCTTGTATTTAATAAAGAGTCCATCCAAGTTTCATAATCAAGCCCATAACCCATAACAACATACAAAATTAATAATAAGAATATAAAATATCCAAAATGTCAACACTATCATGAAGCCTTCCATTAACCCCACGCGTTGTTCTTCCTTTCCCAGCCCTTAACTCTTAGCCATACGCACCCAAAACAATATTTGGTGTCGATTTTCCATATTTTAAATAAATTAAATTTTATAATTTTTAATTAATTTTATAAGATAACGTTTTATTTTTATTATTTTAAAAATGTAATTAATTAAAAATTATTTTTAAAATTTTATTTATTCATTATTTTTATTTTCTTTATTATATATATTTTGGTTCAATAGTTGTAGTAAAATAAATCAACTTTAATATATAAATGTACATTCATTTATAGGCAATAAATTAATTAATAAATTGAATATTTTTAATATTTTATTTTTATTTATAATAAAAAAACTATGAGGATATTATATTTCATTAATATTTTTAAAAAAGGTTCTACGTTGGTCTGTCTAATAACATATTACTTTGAAAATATTATAAAAAAAATCAAAGTCCTGCGAAGAAAGGCTTGATATATGGAGTGAACACTGATGACGCATCTTGCCTGCAGTGTAAGAAACACATTAGGAGGGTACGCCCACTACAAAAGCCTGGCAAGATTCATGGCCAAAAGATTCCTTAGTGATTTCCAAGGCACAAATGGATGGATAATAAATTTGAGTTTTTACGAGATGTGGTTTTTATCCTTGAGTTTTCATCCTTGAAGAAATTCTTTCTTCAAAACACAATTTTCAATTATCTATTTCCTAATTAGTAAAAACTATCATAGAATTGAAAATATTCTTTTAAATATCATATTTTAGATATTATTTTAAATAAGCAGTATATTTGAAAATCCGTTGCTGGTTCACAGCGTTTTTCTTCGATCATGATATATCAAAAGAAACGTAGGTATTGTGGATGATTAGAATTATATCTTCATGCCAGTTCTTTCATCTCTGGGATGCTTGGGAAGCGCCCAAGGTAATTCTCTGAACACTAATCTTTCCACTGCTGCACCACATGATCATGTCCTGTTTTATTGGGTCCACACTTTCAAAAGACAACAGAACCATGAGCAATAACAGCACTACTACTGTTATTGGACAATGACCTGACTGAACACAATATATGTACGTGGTGGGTGAGTGGGGGGTCAGTTTAAAGGGAGGGCATCTGTCTTCACGGGGTTTGTCGCCAACAATGACATTTACACTGTACATGAAGGACGAGAGTCGGGCAATGATGGATCCAACTTGGATATAAAATAGGTTATTTTTTTAAAAATTATTAATATAGGTTAAAAATCAAAATATTGTTTAAACTAGTTAATGAATTGTAATATCAGAAGTTATTAATTGGCCATATTCAATTTTTTTAAGTCAATGTTACATTCATTTAAAAAAATTTTCTAAATGAGAAACGTATTATTTTAAATTTTTAATTCATTTTAATATATTTTTTTTTCAAAATAACCCAAATACGTCCAAAACTTTGATGGATCCTACCCAGACGGTTACTTTAAGAAAATTCCTAAGGGATTGTACAGTACGCAGATGCCATGTTATGGGTACCGCTTCGCAGACGTACGGAAGATCCTCAAATGATAATGCCTCGCTCCAAATCCATTTTCTTCTATAAGTCACAAAGGCTTGCCTCAATGTTGCAAGGATGGTTCCTTTGATGTATCGTTATGATGGTAATCATTTCCTTTGATGTTTTTATTTCTCAAATAATTTCATATCATAATCGAATCCATCAATTTTTTTTTTCAAAAACATATACTCATGATTCTTAGAAGTATTTGTTTTAAATAAAACGTCAATCATTTTAACCCGTTGACAAGGTCTATTTTGTTAACTATTATAACTCATTGACTGAGGTCATATTTGTTAAGTTTATACTCATTGACCAGGGCCATATTCGTCAAGTTTATACCCATTGACAAGGATCATATTTTTCAAGTCTATACGCATTGACCGAGGCCTTATTTGTCAAGTTTATACCCATTGCCATGGGTCATATTTGTCAATTATTATAACCCATTGACGGGGCTATATTTTTGTCAAGTTTGTACCCAATGACTGGGGCCATATTTGTCAACAAAGCCGTATAAAACAAAGTCAAATATTTCCTTCATGTTTCCAATTCCACAAAAATACAAAATTATATCTCCATAACTTTCAATCTTTATCATAAATGTTCTTGTCTATTTTCCATACAAAACATGTATTTGATCTATGCATATGATTTAAATAAATAGAAATTTTTAAACTCATAATTACATATAATAACAAGATACTTTGTTTATATAGGAAAACTCGGTGACTAATCTTTCTTAATTGGAGTATTCCAATATATTAGCAAAACTAAGAAGTCCTTCAAAAGAGTCATAATCGAATACATTAAATACATCCTATTTAATAAAAATAATATTTTATTCCCACTCATAGGTTTTATATCTCTATTTTCTTTTCTTTTATAAATCCATAGTATTTTAAACCTAAAATCTCAAAGGCTCTTTTAGCTTGAGAACTTCATATAAATTAGAGTATTTTCCCAAAAGCCTTAACATCATCGATTTTCCAAATCTATCAATTCCCTAAATCCCCAAAATTATGGATTTTATCATAAAACATGATTTTTGGTTAAAATACCAAAATTCTTATGAACAAATGGTCTGTAACTTGTGGTGGAAATCTTAGGGTTTCAAATCTAAAGCTTGATGGCCCTAAGAATCAACAAAACACAGCAAATACCCATTCCTAAACAAATTTATCAATACTATGTTTTTCTTACATTTCTAAGGTTTCATATTTAAAAGTTTAGGAAACCCTAAGTTTTCAAATCTAAGATTTTAAGAGTTTGAAAACTCACCCAAATATATCAAAACATCAAACCCAAACCAAGATTCTTGCTTCTATGCATTTCAATCATTTATAGGGTTTCATATATGAAGTTTTAGAAAGCTCTAAGCTTTCAAATCTAGACTATTAAAAACCCTAACTACCAAAATCAAAGGGAAAAAAGAAATACTTACTGGGATTGAAGTTCTGAGGCTGTCTCCCACTTTTTTGAAACCCTAGCTCATTTCTTTTCCTTTCTCTTCTTCTCTCTCTCTAGAAAAATGAAATGAAGAACGAGTTATATGAGTTGTACAACCCTTTTTATATTATGACAAATTCCACATTTTTCCCAAAGCTCTTTCATCTTTTAAAAATTGTATAATTACCCCTTCTTTCTTTTCATTTTGTTTGCTTAGGAAAATTTAGGGGTATTGGCACTCCCATCAGTGAGTACTTCCATTACTATGCCTCCTTGTAACCAAGGAAAAATCGATTTTTTCGGCGAAAACCTGGGCTTTCTGGGTGGTGCCGGGAAAAGGATTTTCCAGAAAAATCGTCTGCAAAAATCGGTAAAAATCTGAAATCGCTGATTTTTGGCGAAAATCGGAAAATCCGATATTTTCCCGAAAAACCGATATTTAAATTATATTTGGGGTCACTAAGGTGGAGAGAAATTAAAAAGGGCCAAACAAAGCTGCAGAATTAAAAGCAGGCTAAAATAATTCATGCCGGGCAGACACCAACCCAGTTGACCGATTTACCCACTGACAAAGTGGGTCCCACTGTCTCTCTCTACTCTCTTCTTCGTCACATCATCATCTCCCTTTGGCTTCTCTCACCTCTCCTCAAAAATAATGAAATTTGGGACACATTTTACAATCTTAATTCAAGGCACTGCTATTTTGAACTCAATGCACACTATATGATATTAATGTTATCATATCAAATATTATAAACAACAATCAAGTTTTTTTAATACAGATTTTAACTTTAATGTACAATAATGTTTATTAAAATTCCCATGACTCAAAAAATAATGAAAAATTACTCTTAAAGTGCTTCAAACCCATCCAAAATACCCTGTTGTCACCCCTCTAACTACTCAACCATTGATTGCACTTATTATATATGGCGCAAACTTTTTTATATTATTTTATTATTTATTTTGCTCATAATCCCTTTATAATATTTTTATTTATTTTTATTTTACATTATAACTTATAATATTTTTAAATCAAATATTAATTTGAAAAGGAAAAGAAATAAAATAATATTTAAAATTTAACATTATAATATATAATATTTTGAATCTCCTCATTATCTACATAATATTTATAAATAATAAAACAAATAAATAATATCTCTTTAATATAATAATATCTAAATAATATATTAAATATAACATATTTAATTTAATAATTACTAATCAATTTGATTTTAATCTACCTTAATTAAGATATGAATCATTTATCATAATCTATATAATTAAAATATGAAAAATTTAATAACCGATATTTCCGATATTTCCGAGTATTTCAGAAAATCCACTACCGATATATCCGCTGCTTACTCGATATTTTGATCTTTGCTTGTAACCAATGTTTTCATGTACGGCTTATTAAAAATAATATCTAATTTTTAAAATAATATTTTTAATTCAAAAGTGCTTTTTGTTTTTGACTAGGGAAGAAATGTTTGAACATCGTGTTTAAGAAATGAGCCTTAAAATGAGTTTGTTTATGGTTTTTTAATAAAATTTGCCCAACAAATTAATAATAGTTATTTCTTAATCTCAAGTAGAAAAAATGGGAAGAAAATAATGAGATCATCATCAAAATATTCATAATTTTTTAATATTAATATCTCATTTGATAAATAATATTATTTTTAATATCAAATAGTAAATATATTTTTAAAAATATTACTATTTATAAATACTATATTATAATTGCTATAATTATTTTATATACTAAAATTTATATGTGAAGAAAATAAATTAATTTTATTAATAGAAGATATTTTCTAAATGTCATAATCATAAAGATATGTTATATATTTTATTCTAATTAGTATGAAATGATGGGTTTGTCAGTATATCAAAGATTGAAGAATATGATTTCTTACACAACCATTATTTAAACAATATCTTTCTTCAAATATAATTAAAAATAGTATGTTTGAGCACTTAAAAGAACTTAGATCCAGAAGATAACAATATCAATGACAACCAATCCATATTATAACTCAACCATATATTTTTGTTACAATATCACATCTATTCATTATCAAATACACACTATTATCAAATTTAAAAATAGAGTTGTAAAGATTTTAAAACAAAATATTAATATAAGAACCATTTTTTAGAAATAATAAGAATATTAATCGCTTTTTCTAAGAGATACAATGAAATTAAGATATCTTTGATGAATTAAAAGAGTTGAGAACCAAAACCATTTTCAAGAATGATATTAAGAGTTTATTCGATTTGAGAAAACCTAAAAAATACAGAAATCGTCTTTTCAGAAGAGGATATTTAAAAGATATTGAAGAACTCATTTATTTAACCAAAATCGTTTATTCAAAACACGATTTTCAAAACTCTTTTTCCTAATAATCAAAAACCACCATTAAAATTAAAAATATTTTTTAAAACATAGTATTTTAGATATTATTTTTTAAATAAGCTGGACATATAGGAAAACCCCTTGTAACCAGTGGCTGATCTTCCCCAGTTTACATAGTCCTAATTCTGTTTCCCATTAATCCTTAAGTAGTTTGTGCATGTTCCATGTAAAATTGTTCTGCAAAATTAAGAAAGAGATATTCATCATGGGTTTTTTTTTCTAAAAGAGACAAAGAACACTAAAAATACTAAATTCAAAGAATAAGAAAAATTTTCAGAATACCATTAATGTTCTCTTTGTTTTCAAAAAATGTTCTCAAGAACATTTTTCTAAAACAAAAACCAAACAAGCCCTTAGGGTGTATTTGGTTCACGATTATGAAATTTACTTTCTATTCTTAAAAATAAGGAGAACAAGAAAAAGAAAGAGAATATGTTTGATTCCCTTTTATATAAAAATATAGAGAACACTAAAATTTAATGAACAGTTTTCATATAAACACCAAAACGGTGTTCTCTTTGTTTTTAAAAACTATTTTAAATGGTTTTCAAAAATAGTAACCAAATAGGCCCTAAACAATGAGACCTGGATATTATGTAGTTAGATCTTTATTATTTTTAGGAAAATTAGTATTGAAATCTTGAACTTCATAATCTTCTCTTTATATTTAAACTCAACAAAAGTTTTCTTTTTAAATATAACAATTTTCGTGAATTTTGTTTTTATATCCCAACTAAACTTGGAACCTCTATCATATCCAATGTGGTACTACGAAACAACGTAATTTTGATGTTACAACTATAATTAAAATGGAACTTGGAAAATAAAACAAAATTTATGAAAATTATATATTTAAAAGCAAATTTTGCGTTGGAGGATTTAAATATGAAAGTCACAAAACGATTTTAATACTAATTTACCCATTTTATTTTGAAGGTGACAGAAACCAAATGGTTGTCCTCGGGAACACTCCACGTGTGAGCAGTCGACATAATGGCAATGTTGATTCGATGTGTAGGCGGTGATGATACTTGATGCGAGGACAGACCCACTTCTATAGAAAATTAGAAAATGCATGGTTTGCAAAAGATATTTGATATTTCCCATGCTTTACATGCATAATTTGAAAATAGATGTATACGATTAGAACATAATTCATAAGGGGTTTTTGAACAAAAACTGCAGTGTCCTTTATTAGAATCAATCGTGTTTTTGTTCAAAGATTGCTT
Source organism: Tetrastigma voinierianum (assembly GCA_016808115.1). Classification (NCBI taxonomy): domain Eukaryota; kingdom Viridiplantae; phylum Streptophyta; class Magnoliopsida; order Vitales; family Vitaceae; genus Tetrastigma; species Tetrastigma voinierianum. The sequence goes on along the minus strand of JAEQBH010009411.1, from coordinate 13,170 downwards.
CAACCACTTGCCGATTTTGGAGGTAATATGTTGAGGTGCTATGAATCATAAGAAAATCTTAATAAAAATAGAAACAAAGCAAAGTTTCTCAAATCATTAAAATATGTAACATGTCGAACAAAATAAAAAAAAATATGTAGAACAGTAACCTTTTTCTTAAAACAAAAATATCCCTTATATGTTGAGCTTGAATCTTTACTTTGTAATATGCTCAATTAATGTAATAAATGAGCTTGAATCTTTATTATGTAATATGCTTAATTAATGTGATAAATTTTTGTCTAATGTAACATGCTTTTTTACCTAATATAACATACTTTTTTGCCTAAAGTTTGTTACAATCATATAGTGAAAATTTATGTTACTATTGTAAGTATGTAAACTTAACACATAAGGGCATTTTTATCTTAATAAGAGGTTACTATTTCACTGCATAAGTACCCCTGACTTATGTTGTATGTCCCACTTTGCATTGAAGTTCTGAAGATTAAGTCACTTTTACTTCATGTAAAAAAAAATAGTCACTTTCACTTAAATTATCGTAAATATGTATTTGGTTGCAGAATATATTTCAAATTTATGATTCATTTTACCACAAATACTTTACATGTTTACAATATTTTTAATATGAATGCTATAAAAAAAAATTATTAATTATGATTTATAAGGGTAAATGCTAAATTAAAAATCATGTTTTAAGAATAATTTAATTTTTAATTACAACTAAACACTTTAGTTACAATGTAATAAATTGTACTCACAGGAACTTGAACCCGGGATCCCTCCCCTTCAGATACTCTGCCTTTTTGAAACATTGAACACTCTATCAACTCAACCACATGAGCTAAGCATGCATAATGGGCTAAGAATTATTTAACTTAAAATGTATTTAAATGAGTAAAAAATTTATATCTAACTTTTACAACCAAAATTTTATAGGGTATATTTTTATGAAAAACAACAAATTCTAAAAAATGGTTTTAAAATCTACAGTAGTCTGTGTCATAAAATGTCAAAGTTTTAAACATGTTTTTATAATTAATGGTTTTAAAGTTTTATTTGAAAAAAAAAATTCTATAAATTAATCAAACTGCATAAATATAAAATATGAACCAAGAATGTAAGAGATGAATTATACACGATTTTCATGACAGGCTGACTAAACTTCTACGTCAAGAAGAGTGGAATTAAGAATAAATTGTGGTAGACCCGCTAACCATATTTCTACCACATGAACTTATCCCTATCCATATCTTTTTATCTCCAAATAGCCGTATTTTTAAATTCATTGTCGCAGACATTTTTGTAGTTTTGATGGGTGGTCGCATTGTGCAACGGTTATTAAACAGGTTATGTGGGTCAACATAAATTTTACCAAAATATGATTATACTCAACTCAAACACATAGAAAACGTGTCAAGTTCGTGTCGTGTAGGCACACCGTCGAATGACATAAAATTTGTATGCCCTTTTAGTGTTTTTTTGTCTAATCTTTAGCACCGTTGTTGCACAAATCACAACAACAAGAAAAATACAAAAGAAATAAAATAAAATAAATAAATTTAAAGTTAACAGATTAAAATTTTTCAGTGTTACTTTAACTTCATTTTATTTGTTTTTGCTTTGTATTGTAGTTATACTTTCTAATTAAAATAGTAGTTCTTTTGTTAAACCTTCAAACCATTAGGCCTTAACTAGAACATCACAACATCTATACAAAAATTTGGATACTAAAATTTGCTTGTTTTTTTTTTTTTTTTTTTTTTTTTGTGAAAAATACTATTTTTTAAAATTATTATTCATTTTGAACAAAGGGGAAAAAAACCAATCATGTCTTTATATATATATTAGGTTGAATTTATATCCGAAAAAAAAGAAGAGAGGAGAATGAATTTATATCCCACGTATATAATGGTATTCACATGGTCAAAAATATCAATGGAGACGAAATTTTCATTGAAGTTATTTATCAAAATGAAGATATGAATTGTGTTGTTTGAGAAAATTAAAAGAATGGCCAAAAAATATGACCAACTAAATTATCGTATTTGGGTCTTGTAAGCGTGCGTATGATGTTGTGTATCACTTGTTGCCGGGTAAAATTAATACAATTCCAAATTCCTAACAGAGAAGATTGGAAGAAAAATTGTCTTTCTTAATTGATGCCATAGGTCTAGTTCAATGACACGACAATTGCATGTGATATAGGGAAAATGAAACAAGCTAACACAATAATAATCTATAAATTAAATTGAAGTTAAGATTCCGATTGGTTTTCCAAAAAAAATTGGTATTGTTGGATTTTATGCTCCGTACAATCTGTAATTATCGACAAGAAATTTTTTAATTAATAATTGCACATGTGATCCCCAAGCTACCATTGTATTTGACGTAGTTCCATTTAACTGATTATTAAGATACAAAGGCGAGCCCATTAATCGGGGCCTAAGGTGTTATAAAGCCCAAGCAGGTTATAAAACCCTGAGGAGGCTAGGTTGCTAGCCTATAAATACACTGCTTACTAGCCTCCAGGGTTTAGATTTTTTACTACCCTCCATGTCTATAAAAACACCTTGAGAGAGAAACAGAAACCGAAAGCTGCTTCGAATTGCTTTTCAGATCTAGTTTCTTTTGTGATCAGGTGCGCCCACACGCAGATCTGTCACATAGAGAATAGCTTGGAAGGTCCTGTGGGATTCTAGGAAGAGATTTTCCGCACTACTACGGTGTTAGTAATGGGGTGATGAAAATATATCTATCATATACATCAGATTAACTGTAGCGATTCCTCGGTTTCCATCGTATGATTCCTTCAATTGGTATCAGAGCTCTGGTTGAATCGGTGTGTGATAGATTGAATCCATACCTATTTCTCATGTATATATGATGTATATTAGATATATGGCACCTAGGATTCTATTATTTATGTTATTTATAATTTTTGTATTATGAATGAATGATTTGGTTTTGCCTCTTAATCCATGGTAGAGGTTTGTATATGTTTTTTTTGTTGGGATGTAACAAGGAGGCTAATCATAAGATTAGGTTTCCTCCTTGATTTATTTATTTAATTATTTTTCCTGCAATTTTTTTTATATGTAAATTCTGATTTATTATAAAAAAAAATGTAAAAAGGGGTGTTGCGTTGTCAGAATGTGATGATTTTTGGTAGGGTGGTTCCTTAGATAGTGCTTCTCCTGTAAATTTCGTGGCAATCCGAAGCTTTGTGTGGCGGTCAAGGTCGCTTTGGTGCTCGGATTCACTGGGGGGACTTGTTAGAGCTTGTGTTTTTCGCCAAAACCCTAAAAAGCCAATTATAACTCGCCCACACCCCATGGACTTACAAGACCTCAAGAAAAGAAGAAGTACGGGCTGTGATATGAAGTTAGCTTCTCGCCCTATTGGGCTTGTAATTTTCTTTCTAGGAAACCATGGATTGGTGGCCTATTAATTATTCTATATTTATAATTGTTTAAATTATATGGATATAACATGTGATATGTGCTTAACAGCCATTTAGAATAGCCGGTGCCATAATTGCATCATTTGATACATACATGTGCATAATAATATTTGTTTTATCTAGATAATATTATTATGGAAAACCTTAATTAATTAATAATAAAATATTTGAATGCGAAGGTTAAAAATTCACTTAATTAATTCAACTCCATGCTCCATTAAGGGTCCAATAATAAATGGTTATGTGATACCCCAACGGATAAGCATGTCGGATTTTATTGATTGATCTAAAATAATTTCTTTAAAATTTTATTAAGATTGTACGCCCAACGCCGATAATACTTAGATATTAAAGATAATTTTGAAATTAAAATTAATGGTTATTACATTCAATTTTAATAATATTAATAAGCCTCCCAACGAGGCTCACATGCTATTAAAGGCCCAAAAGAATATTGAAACAATGGTTGTTTTTTTAAAATCAATTTTGAATGGTGTGTGCTAGTGTTTTCAGAAGGCCTGGTCAAGAGGCGACAGGCCAAAGCGTGATGAGTATAGCACTTTATGTGCGCAAGTGCACAAAGGCATTGGGTAATATAGCGCACCTATGGTAATGATATCGATCCAAGGGGATAAGTGTTGCTGAATACGTAGATTGGCTTTTGAATATTATCCGGTTATAAATGTTGTGTAAGAGTACTAGCGTCAATTTAAACTAAACTAACTAACTGAATGAATTATCAGAATCGGAGACTAGGTCGTGATCTCCCTCGTCACTTTTGATGGATTATTTCTAAAGATGATATTATTCGCTTTATTTATGATTTATTGTCATTAGGTGGATCTTGCTTATTTAAATGCCCTCTCTCGAGGTGTACCAATATCCGCTTAGTAGAGTCGGTTATCACTACCCCAACTCGACATACCCGAAATGCTTAAATGTTCTAACCTTAATTGCCACCTTCGATCGGAATATCTCTATTTACCGAATCAACCAAAGGTCGCCATTTTCGATCCTCGTATCCTCATCTCTCGAACTTGATTCCAAGATAGTCATGCTAATGTTGGCCGACATCACCACATGTAAATGATTAACAAATATAGCGTATGCTAACAAATTATAAACAACTGAATAATATAAAATACTAATCTTTAATCCATGAAATGTGACAGGTTTCAACAACACCCTAGGTATAAATCTAGAACATACTGAATAAGAGAATATCAATATGTAATATGTAAAACATCGCATTTCATCATTCAAAAAAGAGGAAAATACAAATCACGGGCCTCTTCAAGATCAATGTCACTCGCTTATGATTGCGTCTCAGTCTCAGACGATCCCTCGATGCCTCGAATTCTCCAACCCTTTTTCTTAATGATGAGAAGACAAACTTTCACGCTGGACGTCAGCGATCGCTGCAACGCTGCGGACGCCGAGACGTCACAACGCTGAGACGCTAAGCGACGCTGAGGCGTCAGCGACTCCTTTGAGACGCCGCGACGCTGAGGCCGTGGACGCTGCCACTTGTTGACTTTAAATTAGTTGACTCAACGTCGCGACGCTATTCCGGGCATCACGACGTGGGGGACGTTGCGGACATTGAACGCCGCGACGCTCCACCCATCTTTATGCACTTTCATCCTCGCTCTAGAATGCTTCCAAAACTGCCCTTTCGCACTAACCGCACCCGCATTCACCCAATTGCACTAATCATATCGTTGGCAAAAATAATGTATCTAAATGTAAATAACGCTAAAACGTAAGATCGACGCTGGTATAACTCGAAAGTGTTTTAGGCACTCATCGAGGTAGGTTTTAAGGTGTCTGACCCACTCTACCTTCCCGGGAGCTAACTTTAGTAGGACACTAGACATACCATGTTCAAGTTTAGTTTATTGCAAATGTCTTGCCTAAACGTGAAGTATTTGTACGGAAACTAAATTATTGCTTGCAATAAACATTAATAATAAGTAGTTTAAGGGATCTACATTTGTATGTTTGTCGTGTGAATTACGTGTTAATATATGTGCTTTTTTTAAATTTTAAAATGGCATCTTTAATCCTCTACCTACAATTTTGAGTCAAAAGCCATTGGATGGAAATAACTACGACCTATGGATAACCAATCTTTTCATTGTCCTTGATTTGAGAGAATAAAATTCATTACAACAACTCCGAAACGCCAGGAGCCCACTGCTAATGCTTCGAAGGAAACTAAGAAGCAATTTGCAGATTGGCAACGGTAAATACGACAGCTCGTTGTTATATTCTTGCCAACGTTGCAGAACATCTGCAAAAGCAAATTAATGATCTGGAGAGTGTATTAGAAATAATTCAGACTCTAGATGGGATGTTTGCTAAAAGTAGCAGTACTGCTAGACAAGCAGCCATAGGGGCACTAATGAACACTGTATGATCGTGAGGGAAATGTGTGCTGGACCATTGCCTAAAAATGACGGGGCACATCAAGATCATGGAGGTGACGGGGGCTAAGTCGGATCAAGAGATGAAGATTGACTTGATTCCAGAATCTCTACCAATAGCTTTGGTCGGCCAAATTTAAATTATAATATGAACAAACTGCTTACCCTATCGAACTTATGCACGAGCTCGAGTGCCGAAAGGTCTCGTGAAGGTGGAAGTGCTTATCGATGCCGAAAGTTCTTCAAAACCTAAAGGGAAACCTAAGGGCGTAAAGAAGAACAAAAGGTATGAACAGTCCAGCCTTTTCAAACCAACCGCAATGAAGAAGCCGAAGGCAAGGCTTCAAGTGCGGATGCAAAGGTCACCGGGAGTTAAGGATCACCAAAACCAGTATGGGTAGTATAAATGTTGCTGAGGCTTGTTTAGTGGAGAATTACAATGATAAATGGATCATTGATTCAGGAGCCACTAACCATGCTTGTTACTCTTTGCAGTGGTTCAAACAAAGCAGCCCACTTAGTAAAGGACAAAGAAGCTTGAAGTTGGAAACGGAATATAGTTCCGTACGGCGTAGGGACTAAGTGGGAGTTATGTTTTAATAATAAGACTTTATGTTTATCGCATCGCTTATTTGTTCCGATTTTAAGAGGAATTTGGTTTCTAGTTGTTTAGTTGAACATGGTTTAACAAAGGCAGCTTTAATTCCTCGCTTTAATAAAGAGTAATAACGCTTTATTTGTTCGAATTATTGATAAATGGTTTATATTTTTTAACCTCTATGTCCTATAGTATTAATGCTATTGAAATACTAATGATGAGCAATTTCTTTATTCAAGAAAAGGAAGGTTTCAAATGAAACCTATATGTGGCATTTAATGACAATATATTAATTTAGTAGAATTCATGGTTTGGTTAAAAGTGGAATTTTAAATTCCTTGACTAACCTACTAGTATGTGAACTGTGTTTAGAAGGTAAATGACAAAGAGGCCCTTCAAGGCCAAAGGAAATCGTGCCACTATACAATTGGAATTGGTACACACTGGGCGTATGTGGACCAATGAGCGCTCAAGCCGAGAAAGGTATGAGTATTTCATCACATTTATCGATGACTACTCAAGATATGGTTATGTTTACCTAATGCGCCAAGTGTTCCAAGTTTTGATAAATTTCGAGTATGGCGCTAAGGCGCAAAAGCAATTGGGTGTCCATATCAAGCACTGGGTCCGACCGAAGGTAAATACTTGTCCGGGTGAGTTCAAGTCTTACTTCAGCTCAAGAGGGATAATATCTCACTATCACTTTGGAACGCCTCTAAGAAATGGAGTCTCCAAAGGAGAAATAGAACCCTTTTAGATAAGTATGAGGTCGATGCTCGCTATTCATCATTATTCGAATCGCTCGATGTCTTAGAAACTTCATACATACTAAATTTAGTTCGTCTAAATCTGCTTCAAAGACACCCACGACTATGGAAAGGCAAGCCCACCAACCATATTAGGATTAGTACCCAAAGACACGCTTCTTGGTACAGAATAAATAAAAGTCGGACTCTCGAACGTAAATGTGTATGTTTATCGCTACCCTAAGGGAATCAGATGGAATATTCAGAATCCAAAGGAAAAGAAGGTGATAGTGAGTACTCATGCCACTTTCTTAGCAAGAGGATTATATGAAACAATTTTAAACCTATATAAAGTGGTTCTCAAGAGCTTGAATTTACCGAGATCCACCACAAACTCCTATTTTTCCACCCCTGTTTCCTGTTGATGTTCAAAGAGGGGAAAATGTACAAAATGTACCCGAAGGTGAACAAACACAGGAAACAACTCAGGACCAAATTCAAGAAACTCAAGAACAAGAACATAATGAAGAGATTGGTAATCCACCTGAACCGCAAAACTTGGATCCTTCTGTACATGTACAACAACCAATGCAGCAAACTCGTAGTGGGAGACTGATACGTAAACCTGCAAGGTATGCCTTGTTAGGAGAGACTTATCAAGTCGCTTTGGGATAATCCGAAGGACGGTTCTACCACATACGAAGAGGCATTGGAGGATGTCAAGGTGCAAGAGCGGAAAAAGGCAATGGACCGTGAGATGGAATCTATGGGTTCTAACTCAGTTTGGTCTCTTGTAGAAGCACCTAAAAGGGTAAAACCAATTGGGTGTAAGTGGATCTACAAGAGAAAGAGAGGACTAGATGGGAAGGTTGAAACCTTCAAAGCTAGATTGGAGGTAAAAGGTTACACCCAAAAGAGGGTATAGATTATGATGAAACTTTTTTGCCAGTAGCCATGCTTAAATCTGTCTGGATTCTCTTAGTCAGAGTGCCAGCCTCTCACACGAGATTTGGCAAATGGATGTCAAAACACTTTTCTTAAATGGAGAGCCGGGAAGAGGATATCTATATGCAGAACCGAAGGGTTCATAGCCTTAGGTCAAGAACACATGGTTTGTAAGTTGCGTAGTCTATTTAGCGGGCTTAAGCAAGCATCCAGTCATGGAACATCAGGTTTGATCAAGCACAAATTATATGGATTTGAGAAAAGTCTTGATGAACCATGTGTGTATAAGAAAATTCAAGGACTAGTGGTAGTCTTTTTGGTACTTTACGTAGATGATATTCTGTTAATTGGAAACAGTGTGAAAGTGTTGTTAGACGTAAAGGGTTACCTAAAAAAGTAGTTTGATATGAAGGACTTGGGTGAAGCTAACTATATTCTAGGAATCAAACTTTTTCGAGACCGGAAGAATAAGGTGTTAGCTTTATCCCAAGCCTCCTACATTGATAAAATAGTGACCAAATTGGGTATGGAAAATTCCAGTGGACTCCCACCCTTAAGACATGGAATTCATCTTTCTAAGGAGCAATCACCAAAACTCCCCGAAGAGAAAGAACTCATGAGTAAAAAACCTTATGCTTCGGCTGTTGGTAGTCTCATGTATGCTATGCTATGTACCAGTTAGATATCTGCTATGCAAAGGGGAGTAGTAGTTCCGCACTAATCAGATCCCTGAGTAGAACACTCGGGATGTACTAGTGAAACATATACTCAAGTATTTAAAGAGAACGAGGGATTATATGTTGGTGTATTCCAGTGGGAGTCTTAAAACACTTGGTTATATGGACTCAGATTTTCAAGGGGATATTGGATCAAGTAAATCAACATCAGGATATGTGTTTACCTCTAAATGGGGAGCCATTTGGTTGGAGAACGGTGTTTGCAGTATGTAAATTGTAAGGGTCTTAAGAGGGTCCTGTGCTTACTTTAGAGGAGTGGAGTTGGTTACATTTGTGCTCTAGGGAGCAAGACAAGTTGTAATTTCATTTTCTGATATAATAATACAGTTTTTGCACATTATATTTTACGCATAAGGTCCGTAGACATCTATGTAGTATATGATCATATGGATACGCCCATTGAAGACATGATCACAAAGTTCTCATAATTAATGAATTGTCTCACAGTTATTAAATAAAGTTGGGCACTTTATTTAGACTGCAATATTTTATGAAATGATCAGTCTTGGTTATTATAAAATATTGTAATGAATTATGGTCATTCTAAGAGGATTAGAAGAGATTTAATGAAGGATAAATTTCTGTGAAAGGAATTAAATCTCAGGCGATATTAGATATGTTATTTTTCTTAATCCTGAGTATATTATAAATAGATAATTAAGTTACTATGGTTCTTTCGAAGTTATCAAGTGAGGCCTATTTTAAACGACTCAATATCTTGATAATTTGGGGATTATGGTATTTTGATTATCAAGTATTTATGAAATATACAAAATGGAATTTGAAGGAAATATCCTCTTGACATGTTTCGATACTCGGATATTGAAAGTCACTGTCCAGTGCATGGGATCCGTTAGAGAAACTGATAAGTCAAGAGAATAAATACTAGTTGATTTGGCTGTAAGAAAAATTATCATCACTATTGGATATTTTACAAAGAGGAAAATACATTTGATATAAAACATTATTAATTTTGGAATTAAGACTGCTTTAAAGGAGTAGCTCCGATAAGATTACGGTCCCGCACTTCGCTTCTAAGCAAGTGGGAGATTATTTGGATTTATGCTCCGTACACCCAGACCGTTGATCAAGAGCCTTACCGACAATGGGCCATAGGATCCCTAAGCTAAATTTCATTAGATGACAGAGCCCATTTAACTGATTATTAAGATACAGTTATGAGCCCATTAATCAGCCCGTTATAGTTCCATACGTTATAAAACCCTTCAGAGGGAGCTAGGTTAGCAACCTATAAATACACCGCTATCAGCCTGTGGTTTAGATTTTTTACTAGCCTCCAGGTCTATAAAAACACCTTGAGAGAGAAACAGAAACCGAAAGGTTTCAGAGTGTTTTTCAGATCTAGTTTCTTTTGTGATCAGGTGCGCCCACACGTAGATCTGTCACATAGAGAATAGCTTTAAGGTCCTGTGGATTTAGAAGAGATTTTCAGACTACTACAAAAAGTTAGTAATGGGTGATGAAAATATATCTATCATACATTGTATTTAATCAGGCGATTCCCTGCTTCCACAGAGATTCCTTCTCGTATGTGATCTATATATTGAGAATAAATGCTAGAGAGGGGAGGATCAGATTGGTCATTCATGGCATCCTCTTTGTTAGGGGGGACAAAGGGTAGTGGTCAGGGGCTAAGCTCCTCGTGGTATAATAACAAAGTATGATCCATGGTATAGGGGTATTTTTAAAATTGATCATATCAAGGTTTCTTCTTATTATAAATAACCTTCTATGTAATCCTATTTTAATGATAGTGAAAGTTCAGCTACCATTCCTACGGATGGGGATGGCAATTTTGTTAAAGGGTGTTGTGTTTCGATTGTGTCAATGGGATAGGTATTCTACAGTATTTGCCATCCTAATCACATACGAATAATAAATGAACTAAAAATTACAAATTTAAACATGACCCACTAATAATTTTGGTAACACGATATAATATGTATAACCCATTTATTAATTTGCTAATTTAAAATAATATAAAATTATAATTAATTCATAGTCATATTTAACACAAATAACATATTAAATGAGTTAATATAGATTAAATATTAATTAATATAATAATTAAACGGGTCAATACAAATCAAATTTGTGTCATGTTGATTGGCATGTATATAACCTGTTTATTAAAAAGGTTATGTGGGTCAACACGAATTTAACCCAAATATGATTAAACTCGATTCAAACACATAGAAAACGTGTCGTGTAGGCACACTATTGAACCACATAAAATTTGTATGTCCTTTTATTGTTTTTTTTTTTTTCTAATCTTTAACACCGTTGTTGCACGAATCACAACAACAAGAAAAATACCAAAGAAATAAAATAAAAATAATAAATTTAAAGTTAACGGATTAAAATAGTACTTTTATAAAACCTTCAAACCATTAGGCCTAATTAGAACATCATAACATCTATACAAAAAATTTACTAATAAAAATTTGCTTATTTTTTCATTTTTTTTAAATTTTTTGCAAAATACTATTTTTTAAATTATTATCTGCTTTGAACAAAGGGAAAAACTCAATCATGTCTATATATATGTTATATATATATATATATATATATATATATATATATATATATATAAAATAGGTTTTTTAAATGTTTTTAAAAACAACTTACCAAATATCCTTATCTTTAAAATGAATATTTTTTGTTTTCTAACTTTGAAAACAATTTTTAGAGAAGACGGGTTGAACACCCCCATTGCTTTCTAAGAAAATTCAAGAGATCATACCAGAATCTTATACCGAACACAATTGGAAAGATTTCCAAAGTTCCTTCCATAATAATTTTTATTTCTCCTTTAATGAATACCGCTAATGGAACCCATCAAATGAAGCACCCCCTCTTTAGATACAAGCCCATATATATATATATATATATATGAATATATCAGGCTGGTAGTTATCAAATAGACAATTATAAGGTGGGGATTTATGAGCGGTTTACAATTCCTAACACAACACTTACGTTACGCATTGAAGCTGGCATAACATAGGTCTAGGCGGATAATCGTTTTATCTCGATGCCTGAGGTTATTTATCTCGATGCTCGAGGCGATGGAGGTGGTATGGCTTGCTCAACCTTCTTGAGTTCTCCATTGAGCGAGTCCTTGCTGAGCTTAGGTCACTCACGTGATGGCTCAGGTCACTCACGTGATAGCTCAATGCGGAGCGAAGTTCTAACCTCACATGACTGCGACGTGAGCTATGACATATCCCATTCCCCTAGCCCCCACTAGAGTTGTTTCGAGCCATTAGGGTTGGAGTGACGGTAGACTCTTTGGGCTCCTTACGCCATAAAAAGTCATCAATGTGTGGACATTTCCATGATCCGTTGCACACAGGTGTTAGTTCTAGACTAGGACCAATACATTAAATGTCGTGTTTCGAATGTCTTGCCCACAGTGTTCACAATTTTGGCTTTAAATGTCCTCTAAATTCTTCTTTGGGGGGATTTCATGCTTGTGCTATCGTAAAGTATCTCTAGTTATCTTTTGCATTGGCCTGAATCACTTATTCTCACCGGTGCTGTAGCATTCTTGTTCCTTGACCCTTTGTAGGTAAAGATAGATTATGGTGTTTGCTTCCCTTCATTTGTCATTCGTTCCTCTGTCTCTTCTTCCTTCTTCTTTGTTATTTTGAGTTTTTTTTCTTTGGGGGGGTGGGGGTGTGTTCTCCCTTAAGGTCGAATAAGTAACCATAATGTGTTCTCCAAGCTTCGTATCGATGACGGAGACTCAAAGAATGGCTAGAGGGGAGGATACTATTGAAAGCTGGGTGGATAAGATCTCGTCCTCTACTTCATCTGAGGATGTTCCTTCCCGTGTGGACGCAAATGGAGTCATCACGTGGTTCAAGCCCGTTGGAGAGGCCAGGGAACATGCATTTTGGAGGAAATTTTCTTTTCCCCCCAATGTCTGAGTTTCTTTTCCCTCCTCAGGGCCTCATTTTGTGGACCGTACTAACTAGGATCGAGGTGTCATGAACTTCATCTATTGGTCGGAGATCCATATTAGTGAGGGATTGAGGTTACCCCTTCCGCCCCTGATTCATCAGTTTTTACACTTCACCCAACTCCATCCTATCCACGTCCATGTGAATATCATCCATGTTCTGTTAGGTGTGTGTGTAGTCAATAGGAAGTATGAGGTGCGTTTAGGGTTGAAAGAGTAACGTACTCATACTCCTTGAAACACCATAATTTGGGGAGATATTACCTCTTT
>JAEQBH010009410.1:0-49418 GCA_016808115.1 Tetrastigma voinierianum | reverse complement strand
GGGCCATATATATGTAGAATTCATAATCTCAATTTCTAATTTGAAGTTGAGCCGAGGAGAGAACATCAAAGATGTGTTAGATCACTGATAACATTCGAGGCATGGACAACCATGTGCTGTATGGTTCTTTACTCACTGATGGAAGTTCGGGAATTTCTTCAAGCATCAAGCAATGATTCACCCGAAGGTCCTCCAGCATCGAAAGCTGAATGATGCCAACAGGTATGCGACAAATGTTGTTTTCGCTTAAATCTAAAATTCGCAGTGAAGATAAGCACCACAAATCACTACGGATTGCTCCTTCCATCAGATTGCAACCAGCTAGATCAAGTTCTCCTAGCAACATTGCGTGCTTCTTGAGACTGCCGGGTAATTTGTGAAGCTTGAACAAGCATTAACACAGACGCGATAAGATGCATGAAATCACCAACGCTGTCTAGGAGGGTCAAAAGGTTCTTACAGTTGATCAATTCCATGTTTACAAGGTTTTTTAGACGTCCAATTGATGATGGCAACTCTGTCATAGCCATTCCACTTGCATAAAGGTGATCTAACTCTTCCATATCAAATCCACTTCCACATCCGAAAGCCTCCACATTTGAACAATCATTGAGAGAGAGATCACTGGGAGGTTTTTCTCAACCCATAAATGCTGCTTGGAAAGACCACCTCAAGTTTTTGCAGTTTTCCAAATTTAAGCAAACAATAGCAGTCCCACATAGAGAAAGCCTCTCTAGGCACTCCATAGTCCTTTGAATCTCAGGAAACTTCTCAAATTTAGAACAACCAATGAGAAAAAGCCCCCCAAAGAGCCTCCAAGCAACCAATGCTGTTGTGGAGTTCCCTAATAGCAGTATAATCTAAATAAATCCTCTTTAAGCATTTCATATTCCCTTGGATCTCTGGGAATCTCTCAAACTTCGAACATCCTGAAAGATCAAGAACTTCAAGAGATGACAAGGACCCAATGCTGCTTGGTAGTTCTTCGATTCCAAATTCTTCCAAGATTGCTCCTCAAATATTTCATCGCATGAAATGCCCCAAGAAGCAAACTCCGCACAACCTTCAAGATTTAATCTCCAATCTTGGCATGCTTGATAATTTTGGCATTTTCATGAGTAGTTGTGAGTTACTTACATCAAAGAACTTTCAATTCAGCAAAAACATTGACAAAAGATCATTTTTCATCAAAAAACAAAAAAACATCCATCGCCCCAAAATTAGTGTAAAGGAAATAAAAATTTTTAAAAAGTTATTATACCTTATCGCTTTCCCAAAGTTCTTTCATGTTGCTAGACTTCAAGTTGATTGCAACAAGGTTCTTTTCATTAAAATTCAATGGCAAAGACTCCAAACCTTCCTAGTGAATATACCTTAAATTAGGAGGAAATTCGAAGTCATTAGGAAGAGTCATTTTATACTCATCACCATAACTAAAGTAGACTTTGAGTAATCTCAGCTTCTTAATCTTGATGAACACTTTTTTTATGTAGGCAAATATTTCTGTAGTAAACCATATTTTTTTTGATGTTGACAAGTCCAAAGATATGGTTTCGACGTTTTGCATCCCCTAGACAACAAGAATGAAGAATCATTAAAAATAAAAAAATTTAAAACAAAAATAAAACAAAAGAAGTTTATATAAGTTATTAAATGTAATTTAATTCTCACCTCTCACTTATAAATGCATGATATATATCATCAACATTCCACAATCTACTCTATTTGTTGGGATCTTCGTGGATGTTCTTCACAAACACTTGTCGCCCATTTCGTAACAAATCATGCATATATATTCTATTATCAACTCCGAACGCTTATGAGACATCTATCCCATAGAATCCTGAGGTCTATTTCACCATACAACTCCAATATTTTTGAAGTAAAGTCTCTATTTTCACCTTCAAAAAAACAAGCAATGTCGAGGAATATCCTTTGTTGTGAACTATCTAATCCATCATAGCTTGTTTTAAGCATGCTTTCAATTTTCATTTCAAGTTTCTTTTCCAATTTATGCAATTAATTTCTTCCATTCACTTATTGTCTTGTCACATGTTATGGCCCAAAAACTTTCAAAGCTACTGGATGACCTTGACAATAATGTATCACACGATCTATGAGGCCTTTAAAATCCTCTGTTGGAAAATCTAGTCTAAAGGCATATTGACTAAAGAGCTTGAATGCTTCATTGTACTTTGGTCCTTCAACCTCATATGGATGATCAACTTTGAGTCTATTTAGTAGATGTTTGTCTCTAGTTGTGATGATGATTCTACTTCCTTCACCAAACCAGTTAAGCGTTCCTATTATCAATTTAATTGTTTTATCATCATCAACATTATCAAAACCAATAAGAGCCTTTCGAAAGTGAAGACTGCTTTCTATCACCTGTCGCCGTGAGTACCGCTATTTTTTTTTTATTTCCTCCAACTATGGTGTCCTTAAGAAGTTGATTTTGTAAAACAAGTAGTTCTGTCCTTTCAACATTTTCAAGGAAACTACAACATTCAAATCCCCAAGAAATTTGATCATACACATATCGAGCAATGGTTGTCTTACCAATTCCCCCAATCCCATATATCAAAATCATACAAACATCATTTGACTCTATATTCAACCCCAAACTTATATTTTTCAGATGATCATCCATTCCAACTAAATTACCAGAAAATGAGATTTTATAACTCCATATTGCACTCAAGAGTTGTTATGGATAATTTTCTTGATATGCTCTAACTCATGATGATCAACATTAAAGGATAAAAATATAAAGTAATTGACGATTTTCGTAGTCCTAAGAGTGAATAAATGTTCATTTATATGTGGGTTGTGCGTGGCTTCGTTTCTCAACTATTGTCCGTGATAAGTTGATTTAGCCTCAACTATATATATTTTTTTTGTCATTTAGGTCCTTCAACTATGAGTTAGTTGGCCAAATTATTAGCTCCCTCAACTATTTTTTTCACATTTTTACTTTTGTAGTATTTAAAATTAATAATTTCGCCTTCTTTCTCATATGAAAAAAAAAAAAATTGAATTGTTTGCTGGAGTTGGTGTATTTTTATGATTACTAGACTATAATCAAGATATTCATATTTATTTACTACATTTAATTTCTAAAAAATATTTAAAAAGTTAAGAAAATGTTCTTCTAGTATTTAGTTTCACAAAGAAAAAATTAAATTAAATTAAAATCTATTCAATATATTATATGTTTTTAAATTATTTAATCATTTTATAGATAAATAAATAAAATGATTTAAAAGTGTGTAGAAATAAAATATTTAGTTTAAATATGTTTTTAATTTTTTTAATTTTTTTATTCATCAACTTCATATAAAAATAAGGGAAAATATTATTTTTTAAATACTTCAAACTAAATGATAAAAAAGAAAGAAAGAAAGAAGTAGTTGAGGGGCTAAATTAATACTAAGCCATAGGTGAAGGACAATAAATGAAAAATTCAGTTGATAGTCGAGCCATGGTTAAAGGTAAAATGGCCTTAACCATTTATATATTTGAATACTTACCTTTTATGTGTCTATATGACAATACAAAAATAGAACATGAATTCTATAAGCTTCATGTTTGATAACCTCAAATTTTAAAATTAATAACGTAAACTATAAGACTACCTCTTTCACTGGTCCTTTCAAAATTGTATATATTTACTTCTGGGAGAAAAAAAAAGCCAATAATTCTTTAAACAAATTTCTAAAGATCCATTCCATAAAAAGCTTGAAATGGTACAAACATATGGTGGAGTTATATGCCCTTCTGAAAATCTAAACTTAGAAGGTCTTACACATTAATAATAATAATAAATTATTAAAAAAATTTTATATCTATTCACTTGCCGTTTGTAGTATTTTATCTCATGGAGATTCAACCCGGGGTTCATATAAACATTTTCAATACTAACCAAATTCATATATAAATAAGAGAGCTAAGTTTTGCATATGAATTCCCACATTTGTTATATGAATTCTCACAACTAATCTTCAATGTGTTTGTATGGTTGTGAAAGCTCAATTTCTAAAACTTAAAACAGAGAAGTTAGTAACAAAGAGAAGTTAAACTCACATGATTTACTAACTTTTTTGAGAGATATATTTATTTTCTTCATGATTATAATCATAATACCCAATTTTAAGTATACTTATAAATGAAAGCTAATCGTAATAAATATAAGTTGAAAAGAGTTATGAGAATCAATTTCCACTTCTATATGGAATCCGTAAAAGATTACTCGTCTACCAAGGCCTCCCTCCATCTCTCGGTATCTCTTCTTCCAATTTGTTTCATGCTTCGTGAATATCCCAAAAGTCGGCCGGCTTGCTTACTCTGACATCCCCTGGATCCACATGGTAGAAAATTGGTAATACTATTGATGTAGCTCGGCTACTAAGAATAATAAAATTAAAAAGAAAGCAAACAAATAAATAGAACGAAGTTCTCGAGTTTTTCAATATTATGTAAAGTCTTTCAAAAACAATAACATAAGGTGCTATTTATAGGCACCAACAGATAAATCCCAAAAATCCTAACATATAAATACAAAAAGTACTAACGGATAAATCCTAAAAGTACAATAAAATAAATAACTAATAATAATAAAAATCATCATTGGACTTGGGCTTCCTGTCTCGTCTAGCTCATATATTGGCTTACATTCATGCCCCATCATTCCCTCCTGGTTGAAAGGAACTATATAGACTCCGAAGAGTGAGAGGAAAGGTAACAATCCAACAACAAAGGATCCAAATGATGAAGATCATCCTCCTATATCCAAGTAGCATCAGAATCAGGAAGATCATGCCATTTGACAAGGAAACGACGAAACCCACCATCTTTAGAAGTCAAGAACTCATCATCAAGGATAATATCCAACGTCTCACTAGAATATTGTAATGAAGGCATAGTGGGTGCACCTTTGCTAGCTTCACCGGCAAACAATACTAGAAGGCAGCTGTGGTGCCCAAAAGTGCCTCGGTAAGGTAACAAATCCTCTACATTGAAAATAGGGCTAATATCCATGTCATTAGGCAAATCAAGAAGATATGCATTACATCCCATTTTACGAATGATAGAATAAGGGCCCATGACTCTTGCATTAAGTTTTTTTGAAAACATTTTCAAATCGCTTTCTGTGATCTAATGCGAACCATGACATAGTCAACCAACATTAAATTCCTTAGATCGCGGTGCACACGTCAAATTTATA
This sequence comes from Tetrastigma voinierianum, assembly GCA_016808115.1. NCBI lineage: Eukaryota > Viridiplantae > Streptophyta > Magnoliopsida > Vitales > Vitaceae > Tetrastigma > Tetrastigma voinierianum. The sequence continues at coordinate 44,194 of JAEQBH010009410.1, read as the reverse complement.
CTCTCATTACTTAGAGAAATCTTTCGTCTAACTTCAGCATGTAAGTCATGGATGTGTTTTACAAAGTTTTCGCAGTTCGCATACGCATGTAAGGTGGTAAAGGAATAAGATCAATGGGTGTACGGGGCAAGTAGCCATTACCAATTTGAAAAGGACTTTTACTAGTTGAACGGTTAATGAGCTGTTATGTTTAGCCGTTGACAAAATTAAAATCCCAACACCTTGTTTTACCCCTAACCAAACACCAAGCATATCACCCAAGCTACCAACAACCTCGCTTGCTTCATCGCTGAGGATGAAAAGCGTACTAAAATTTAGAGTAGTGACAAGCAATTTCCAATGGGTTTTCAAAAATAGCTAACAAATCTCACATCCCTATCACACAATAGTGGAAGGCAAAACTGTACTTAACAACTTCTTAAAAATAATTTAGCAAATATGTGAAGCATCATTAGTTTTGTTACATGGAATAAATGTGCCATCTTAGAAAACCTATCAATAATAACCAAAATAGAATCATGTCCTCTAACACCCTAGGCAATCCAACAACAAAGTCCATTACACTAACATCTTTCCAAGGTTCATGAGGGACAAGCAAAGGAGTATATAAGCTGCCACTTTGTTTCTAGCCTAGCAACCGACATGTTCTCGTATCAAGCAAGCAACTATCCTAGCAACATCCCTTTTCAGAGAAGGCCAATAAAACCTATCTTCAACCAATGCAATAGTTTTATCCCTCCCGAAATGTCCAACTAAACCACTTGCATGCATCTCCCAAATTAATAAATCCCTAAATGATGTCCGAGGTCTGCACAATTTAGTCATCACTTTAAACTAAATAAATCATTTTCAACAAGGGTAGTCCGGAGATACTCCTGTAACGGTTACCACGACTAACTCAGTTATAAACAATACTAAAGTCGACATGCGTAATAGTCATTTTTTTTCAATCTATCAAACCCAATGACATGAGCACTCATACGATGAAGGGTAATGGGCGATCCAATCCAGCAAGGCCAACTTGCTTTGTTTTCAATACTAGCACAATGATTAATCACAAAAGAATATTCATTCAAAAATTCAACCCACTTAGCATATCGAGCATTCAATTTTTTATGTGAGTTTAAATATCTTAAATCTGGTGGTAAAAACAAAACAAATTGGGTGAGTTAACAAATAAAACCTCCAAAACGAAGACTCGTGACTATAGCATAAAACCCTTTTATCATATGTAGAATATCGCCTTTTAGCATCATTGAGTTTTTCACTAAAGAAAGCCATATAGGGTGACTCCTTCTTCTTTGACTCAAGACAATTACTAATACCTACACCTGATGCATCAAGCAACCTTAAAACTTTAGTAAAATCGATATCTCAAAACCCGGTGCCTCAATCATTCGCCTTAATTTATCTGTAATGTTTCGCTAGTAGCATTAGACCATTGAAACTCCTTTAAACATTCTGTGATAGGAGCCACATAATAGTGCTAAATCCTCTTATAAATCCTATAGAAAGAAGCTAAACCATGAAACTACAAGTCTCGCAATAGATTGTGGTTCAGCCACTCCCTATCAACTCTAACCTTTTCGAGATCAAATTAAAATGCCATGTTTAGGACACAAAGCCTAAGAAAAGCACATGTGGTTGCATAAAAGAACACTTCTTAAGGTTAACATAAAGCTTGGCCTCTCGAAGAGTGAGAAAAACCTGTCTTAGGTGTGCTAAATGCTCTTCTTTGGATTGACTATAAATCAATATGTCATCAAAGTAGACCACCAGAAATTTACCAATGAGAGGCCGCAAGATATGGCCTAGTAATCCTCATGAAAGCATTCTAGAGAATTAGACAAACCAAAAGGCATGACTAGCCACTCAAACAAACCATCTTGTGTTTTAAATGTAGTTTTCCACTCATCTCTTGGCCTCAAATAATGCAATTTGATGATAACTACTATACAAATCTATCTTAGAGAACCAACTAGAACCAGCCATCAGATCCAACATATCCTCAAGACGAGGGATGGGAAATCTATATTTGACAGATCTATTAGTTGATGGCTCTACTATCCACACACATTCTCCAAGATCCATCTTTCTTAGGTGTCAACAAAGCTAGCACTGCACAAGGACTAAGGCTATGCCTAACAAATCCTCTTCTAAAAGTCCTTCTACTTGCCTATTCAACTCCTCTCTCTCTTTAGGATTCATCCTATAATGTGGAAGGTTAGGCAGTTGAGAACTTGGAACTAAATCTATAGCATGTTGGATGTCTCTTATAGGTGGTAGTTCACTAAGTAACTCACTACAAGAAAAATGATCTTTATTGATAGTTTTTCACCATCAAGGTATGGTATATTTGTCAAGGTAAGTTAATCTTCGTATATGTCATTTACGCCAGTGTCAAGAAAGTCTAAAAGTAACTTGACATATACATATGTTAAGATTGTCTATATTTCTAACTTAATGCTGAATTTCACATATGTTAAGATTGTTTGACTTCATGTTAGGATTACATTGTTATTCTGTTAAGATTACTGAAGCAAATGTCAAAGTTGAGTATCAAATGTGTCATCACCATTTTCACACATACATATAAGCACATAATAATAAAGCATTCAATGAAGATTTTAGATAAAAATTTAAATTAAAAAAAACATAAATCTTTTTCAAACTACTGTTCATTTTCTTCTTCATATAAATACATAATGAAAAAGCATTCAATTTAGATACAAATTTAAAAAAAAAAAAACATAACATCATCTTCATAAGACGTGATCTTTGTTTCTTCATCGCCTTCGCTTGTCATCATATTTCGACACCTTATAGGATAAACAATAAAATTAATAGAAACGCACAAATACTAAAATAAAAATATTAAAAATAGAAAACAAACTTGTAATAATAATAATAAAAATGATCAAGTTTGCTCCTAATCATATACATTTATCAACAAAGCACATTTTTTTTATCCTCGTTCTCAAAGAATGTTTGTATTTGTATGCATCATCTAATATAAATGTGCTTGTAGAATCAGTTAAATGGAAGGTCGGAGATCTACCGATCTCGACAAATCAAACCACTTTCTCTAATCAATAGACTTTACATAAAGTTTTCTCATACCATATCAAACTCATGATGCAAAAACTTTATTCAATTAACGTTTCAATTACGATTATTTGAACTTTGTAGTTTTACCTCAACTATGTAGTCTAACTAATAAACGAATAAGCAAAGTACTCATTGTCATATCTCTTCGCTCAAAATCACATTTGTAGATATTGATCTCTACAACAAACACTAGAACCATGTCAAGAAAATAGAGAGATTGTTGAAGAAAGAGGTCACTAGCTCGAATAGGAAACTCCTAATAAAACCACTAAGTCACTCGACCATTATTTGCTTCAGGATAAATGCATGTAAAAAGATACAGTAAATATGAAAAAATTTCAAATTTTATTTTTTCCAGTAGTTGGAGAAAACAAAGCCAACATCTAACATTTTATATTAGAAAATATTTGGGCCTAATGACAAATTCTTACATCCCAATGGTTTTGATTTGCTCCACGACTCAGGTAGTTTTCACCTTTAAACTCAATATGAACAAACCATCTCAATATATCGCGTGAATAGTTTGTATTACCTTGCCAAACATATTTTCTTCCGTAAACACATAACATTTTTGTTCATAAATCACATTTAATGAGTCCGATAACTCATTGAAAATAAGAGAAACCAATGGAATCAAAGTTTCTTTCTTCACACATATGATAACTTATGAGTTCAGTTGAATTTCGTAGGATGCAAGTGTAATATTCAATAATGATAAAAATTATTTAGTGTGATATAGATATGATAACTTTTTACCTTGAGATAAACAAATAAGATTAATCTAGATTAAGATTTGTTCACATAGATTTTCATCCGCTTCTCGCATGGTAACCAAAAGTTTGCAAATATGTGAAATTATGAAACATGTCTTGAAATCGTGAATATTTTTAGAAATGTTCCACTTTTGGAGTGTTCTGGTTCCACAAGCATCAAATGGAAAAGGCAATATATCATTCAAGCCATGTGTGACACAATATAATGATATTCCTACATAGAGTGATGAATGAAAAACTATCCTTTCCTTATTTTAATCGCTTAAACACACCCTTTAGAATGTGTTTAATTCCTAGAAAATGTTAGGAAAGGAAAATATTATATAAAAATAATTTTTCTAAATTTGACATGATATGGAAAGATGGGAAACAAATATAAAAGAATAAGAAAGATATAGTAATATATATATTACGCTGAAGCTTGACATGACAAGACCGACTTATGGATGCTCCCAAATCAAATAAATAAACCAATTAGGTATTAAAAAATGTAATTATATATTGTAGTTAGGTTACCTAGTGAATGAGCCTATATGGGCAAAAGGGTTAGTTGCTTATTAAAATACATCCTGTCCAGTATGGTTTGTAGCCATCACAAGTTCCAAGAAAATGATTTCTTAATCCCATTTGCCTCTTGTTTATCTTAGCCAAACATGATTTTTTCATGCCACTATTAGTGTTTTAATTATTCCATAAATGTGATTAATTTATATGTGTAATCATTCACACGATTAACAAATTAATTTTATTTTTAAACTATCTAAAATTATTTAAATATTTTGGCAAAAATAAAAATCTAAATAATGGTTTTTAAATGTTTTTGTAGATGGTTTGATAATTTATGATATATTTTAAATTAGTTTTATATATAATATAAAAATCCAACTAGAAAACAAATGAAGATGTGATATATTTTAAAAATAAGAAAATGTTTTCAATTTTAAATTGTTAAAACTTATTTTCTCGTATTATTATTTTTTTTTTCCAAAAGCCAAACAAATTATCAAGTAAAAGTCATAAATTAATAGGCCATAAATTTGTACAAGAATGTAAAATCATAATATATATTTTTCCATATGGTTTTTAATGGGAGTATAGTTGGGCTGTCCATTATCGAGTTGAATGATGGAGAGGAAGTACATACTTAAGTGAGGATTTTCAATGGTTTTTGACAAAGAAGATTTTCTGGGTTTTGAAAGTTAAAAAGAAAAGAGGTACGTAGTAACCAAGACAATGAAATGGCTTGCCTATGCTTGGAATGAGCAATCTGACAAAATTGTTAGCCTAAACCCGACTAGAATCACTTCAGCTCTATTATCAATCCAAAAAAGTAAAGTAAACAAAAACTAAGCAAAATTATTAAAAAAAAAAACATTACCTTCATAGCCTAGTCAACAATGCCATCATCCTCTTCCCCACCTGTGATGCCCCATTTCCTGGGGGTCCGTTGACAACCCGTCAACTTGCGGAATACTCGTGGATGTCCGGTAACTCGACACCACTCACGAAAATAGGGCAGAGTCTCCTTTGTATGGGGAGCTCTACCCAAGGTACAAAACATGTCCCAACAATTAACAACAACCACACCGGGTCCATGTGCGAGTAAAAATGGCCACTTGGGCCCATGCATCAATACTCACAAAATTACATCAACTATATACCAATAGTTCAAGAGTTATTACAATACTCTTAACCAAAACATATATCAAAATTTAAAGTTTTAATACATGTTCTACAAAACGAATACCAAAGCCACAACCCAACTTTCTTCTAAAACGCAGCCTCTAGTGAGAGTCGTCCTCCTGTACACTCCCTGTACCTTAATTAGTGATCCCTCGACAGGGTGAGTAAAGCCCAGTAGTGATAATTTCCTACGTGGGTTACTCCCCACCTAAGTGCACATGTCATGGCAAAACAAACACACTCAAGCAAATACATGATCCTACTTGAATGTCTACATGCCCAATCCCATGTCTCGAGTCCTCACCGACTCCCTCACACATGCCTAAGCCAAATGCGAGCAAAATACAGTTTTCAAAACAAAATCTTTTTGTTCTAGAAAACTTGCTACCGAGATTCGGTAAATATATTGGACAACCCTCCGAGGTGAATCTGTTGGATAACCCTCCAAAACAATTCATGGGCCCCTCCGACGTGAATTGTTGGACAACCTCCCAACACAAATCTCCGGAAAATCTTCCTGTTCGAAATTCCTTTCACAACCATTTTCGTTTTTGTTTTCTTTCATGTCATGCACTCACACCTAACATTCTAGGGTGGCCCAAGGCATACGGAAACGCATTACGCTACTCCAAAATATTCATGCTAATATATTTTTCATGTATATATTAACATAATTAATTCACATAATTCATATTATTCATTTCACAATCAATAACACCAAAATTAGCTCACATGGGCTAATTGACAAATCAAGCAATTCATTTTGAATTACTCAAACCACACAAAATCACACCAAAAATTACGTGAACAAGGGAAACCTTCGCCCAGATCGCTCACCGACCGACACAACAGTGGATTTTCTCTCCACCGGTTCAAATGTTTTAGACCGAAATCACGGCTAAGTCAAGCCTCAGAATATCCCTAACCATTCACATGGATCTTAGCCAAAGAATAACACAAGTAGGAGAAGACCCTACCTCGAGTTGTTCAACCCACAAACAGCCCACGCCTAGCCCTCGCTCGTGTAGATCGACTTTGCTTCTTTCCCTGTCGAGAACCGACGGTCCGAACGCCGGGAAATCTAGAGAGAAGGCACACACTCTCTCTAAAATCTGAAACACCAACCTACTGCCCGTTTTCTCCCATTTGGAGAAGATGAAGACTATTCCTATTTTGTCTTATTCATTTAACTTTCCAATAATTCCATCCATGTCCCTTTAAGTTTTGGATTTTGACACTTGGCTTAATCTAAGCCATTCATTTCCATCCTCTCTAATCATGCAACATGTGTCACATGAGTACATGTAGTAGGTGACTCCCATCACATCACATGTTTCTCACAAACCTGCTTTGTTTCGCACCGACACCCGATGCTTTAAAAAACGTGAAATTTCGATTGTCTTGGAATTCAACAAAATTCGACGTGGTAGCTAGATTTCGTGAGAGGATTCCAACAGTGAAGTTCATTTCATCCTCCGAGATCTAGAAAAATTTTGGATTTTGACCGAAATTACCATTTTACCCTTTTTCGGATTTTACCCATTCGGTTGGGAAGAAGCAGGCTGCGGCAAGCAAGGTGCGCAGCTTCAAGGTCCGGCTGGGTGCACCCAACTCAGTTTTGACTTAGTACACTATTCTGAGTCACTCTTCATGAGCACTGTTCACGAGGTTTTTAAAAAAAAAAAAATTTCTTCAAGCATCGGAGAGTTAGTCAAGGTGCAAATTAATCCGATATATATATGTAGAATTAATTCATACGTCAGTATCTAATTTGAAGTTATCGAGGAAAGAAGACCAGAGTACATGTGTTGGATCATTTGATAATGTTTCCAAGCATGGACAACCGTGCGCTTCTATCCCTTTTAGTCTTGATGGAAGTTCTGGAATTTCTTCAAGCATCATGCAATGATTGTCCCGAAGTTCCCACAACAATTGAAGTTGAATGATGCCGGAAGGTACACAAAGAATGTTGTTTTCGCTTACATCCAAAGAGCGCGATGAGGATAGACACCATAAATCACTAAGAATTGTTCCTTCCATCAGATTGCAACCATCTAGATCAAGTTCTTCTAAGCAACATTGTAGGCTTCTGAGATTGTCAGGAAATTTGTGAAGCTTTAGACAGTTACGAAGACGGAGACAACTAAGATGTGCCAAATTACCAATGCTGTCTGGTTCTCACAATTGATCAATTCCAACTTTACAAGGTTTTTTAGACGTCCAATTGATGGTGGCAACTCTGCTATAGTCATTCCACTTTCATAAAGGTGTCCTAACTCTTCCATATCAACCAAGATCTCTGGAAAAGCCTCTACATCTGAACAACCATTGAGAGAGAGAAGAGCAAGGTTTTTCAACCCACAAATGTTGCTTGGAATACAATTCAAGTTTCTTTGGGTAATTTTTCCAAATTTAAGGATTTTAGTTTCTGGTGAGATGACCTAATATTTTGGTAGTTATTTAGTCAACAAATTTCCATTTAGATAAAGCCTATCTGGGCGACCCAAAGTCCTTTTTTTGGATCTCAGGAAACTTCTCAAATTTAGAACAACCACCTAAAAAAAGGCCCCGAAGAGCCTCCAAGCAGCTAATGCTATTTGGGAATTCCTTGATAGCAGTGTCATCTAAATAAACTTTAAGCATTTCATATTCCATTGGATCTCTACAATTTAAACCATTGCTTGTTTTGAAAATGGTTTAATAATTCAAAACCATTTACTTTCAAGCTTTCCATCATGCAATCACAATCAAAATCCATTTTGCTTATTTTCAATATGGTTTAAATCAAACCATTTGCTTGCTTTTCAATTATGGCTTAAATCAAAACCGATTGTTGTTTTTCAATTATGGTTTAACCTACACACTCACTAATACGACGACAAATTAATTCGCCTATGTGTAATCGCATAACTTAACTTACTCCTTATACTTAGTCACTATCTCTTTGTAATTTTGCCAAGGGGTGCTATGGTTCTATTCCAACTGAAATCACCCAATTGAGCACCGAAACTCAAGTTATCTCGAAAACAACCCAGATTATTTCATTTCCAAAGGAACCGTAATTTGGCTTGTACATGGCCCCACTTTGAGTGAATTTTTAGGCAACTTAAGATCAGAATTTGACGATGCCTATTTCTTTAGGTTTGGTTCTCTTTGAAGTCTAGTTTAAGTAGCCACATGAATCACTCAAATCGGATAAGAAATGAGCAAGTTATGGCTAAAATACAAAAACTGGTCGAAACAGGAAAAGCAGAACAAGGTGTACCGGTACACCTTGAACATGTACCGGTACACTTTGGCCTCTGGTGAGGTGTACCGGTACACACCTGTACATGTACCGGTACACCTTCCGAATTAAGCAAGATTTGGCTTTTGCCACTTTTGCTACCCATTAACATCATACAAATCCCTGGCAATTCATACATGGAATTCATCTTAAAAACAACTCCAATAACACTTGAATTGGTGCTATGAACTCAACCTCAAAACCTAGTGGAAAATCCAAGAACACTACCTAAGGTCCACCAATTCCTTTATCAAATCACACAATTCTTGATGATTCCATGTCTATTTTCTCCCAATTGGGGTTTTACTCTCATAACCCCAACAATTCAAAGGTTCATGTGCTCTTTGCACAAAACCTAGACCAAAGGAGCATCTATTCTCCTTGCCAAAGTCCTAGAATCCAATTACCTATGGTTACAAGGCAAAGACATACCTGATTTTTGGACTTCTTCTCCTCCTCCTTCTTCTTCCTTCTCTTCCTCTTCCTTGGCTCTCTCCTTCTTCTCCTTTTCTCACCAATCGTGGAGCCCTAGCTTTGGAGACCAAATGAGACATTGGTTTGTCTCATTTCCTCCCTTTTACAAACCCATTTTTTATACACTTAATTATAAATTAGTCCTTCATCTCTCAAGATTTGCACCTCAAGCATTTAAATATTGCAATACCAACTTTTGAAATTCCTACTATGGCCCATCTCTACACTTAATGATTTTCATATTCTTTTTTTTTTTTTTGCTCAATGACAATTGTACCTTTGTTTTAATACCATAATTCCTGCCCCATAAACCTTCATTTCCTACTTTAGTCTCAAGTGCATGCTTGAGTTTTATACACCCCAAGAGTCATGTACTGTACACTCTCTCGGGACGGGGTGTTACAGCAGAAATCTTTAAACTGAAGAAAACAAAAGAAGAAGGATTCTGAATCCGATATTAATGACGAGTGAGAAAGTAATCAAAACATTAGTTAGAAGTTGGAGAGGAAAGAAGCAAGAAATTTGGAGGAAGGGAAGGTGGGAGCTCTAAAGTCTTAACAAAAGAACCTTTTACCTTTTTCATTCACACTATTGCCTTCTGCCTAGAAATTTGTCGGTTTTTAACTTTTTACTTCCATTATTCACTTCAAAATACGTTGAACTGGTAGTGAGCTATTTATGAAAATTTCTAGAAAATATATTCATGTACTTGTTTTTCTATTTATGTTTGCCATTATTCTTCATATAAAGTTACTTAAATTTAAAATTGTCCATTTTATCTAACTCACTCATGTGACAGAGGGTTTAATGCTTAAATAAGTAAAGTATAGGAGGGAGGGACTTAATTCTTAGAGTCTCAACTAGATAGTTTATTGATTATACCTCATGCGCTTTAGTTGTGAAAAATAAATCTAGATAATTATTTCTTTATTTATCATTTATAAACTTAAATGCTTTTGTTTGAGTGAATTAATCTTTTTATTTACAGCTAAACACTTTAATTATAATATAGTAATCTTTTTGTTTTGATAAGCTATTGTGACTTTGTAAGATCAATGAACTTCAATTCTACAAGACACTATAGCAAAAGACATTTTAGAAAGAAAAAAAAAAGGATAACTTCCATGAACTTGAAATTAGCATATAAAAAAAGTAATTAAATAATGATTATACCTTCTCCCTTGTCAAAATTTCTTTTATGTTGCTGGACTTCAAGTTGATTGCGACTAGGTTCTCTCCATGAAAAATTTGAAGGCAAAGACTCTAAATTCACCCAATGAAGGTATCTTAAATTAGGAGGAAATTCAAAACCTTTAGGAAGTTGCAATTTATACTCATGTCCTTCCTGGTGAACAGAGTCTCCATAATCATAATTATAATAGACTTTCAGCAACCCGAGTTTCTTCATCTTGGAAAACACTTTCTTCTCATTTGGTCAAATACTTTTGTGTCAACCATATTTCTTCGAAATGCATGTTTAGAGATATGGTTTCAACATTTTTCATCCTCGAAAAAACAAGAACTAGAAATTAGGGGAAAAGAAAAAATAAAGTAAAAAAATAAAACTTCAATTTAAGAAAAAAGATTTTATAAAATCCTTTATCTCCCTAATGAGCTGAAGTAAGCAATTGAATTTAATTCAATCCTCACCTTTTCGCTTATAAAAGCCCAATAGATATCACTTGGGCTCCATAGCCTGCACCAATTGCTAGGTTCCTCAGGATTTTGTTCTCAACAATTTTATCCTATCTTTCTGTATCAAATCATGCATATATATTCTATTGTGTGAAATAGTTATAAGACATCCCTCCTATAGTACTCTTATATCTATTTCACCATACAAATTGCGACCGTCCAATACTTTTGACACGAAGTCTCTATCTTCGCCTTCAAAAAAACAAGAAATATCAAGGAATACCTCCTTTTGTGAAGCATCTAATGCATCCAAGCTTATTTTAAGCACATTTTGAATTTTAACTTCAGGTTCTTTTTCCAATTTAAGCAATTCACTTTCCCATTCACGTCTTGTCTTGTCACATAAAAGAGAACCCAAAACTTTCAAAGCTAATGGAAGACCTTGACAATAATATACCACACGATTTAAGAAGTCTTCATCAAAACCCTTCTTTGGAAGATTTCGTCGAAAGGCATATTGACAAAAGAGCTCAAGTGCTTCATTAGGTTTTAGTACTTCAACCTCATATATGTAATCCACTTCAATTGTATTTAGCAAATGCTTATTTCTAGTTGTGATGATTATTATTCTACTTCCTTACCATACCAATCATGTTTTCCAATTAAAAGATCTAATTCGTCCATATCCTCAATATTATCAAAAACAATAAGAGCCTTTCGAAATTGAAGGTTGTTTTTTTTATCACATAAGCTCCTTGGCGAACATTGCTTATTTTTTTATTTGCTCCATCTAGGATATCATTAAGAAGTTGATTTTGTATACGAAGTTGACCTTTACTTTTGTAAGCATCTCTAACATTTTCAAGGAAGCTACTACATTCAAATCCCCAAGAAATTTGATTTTATACATATCTAGCAATGGTTGTCTTACCTATTCCACCAATTCCACATATCCCGATCATGCGAACATCATTTGACTCCATACTCAATCCCAAACTTAGGTTTTTAAAATAGAAATTCATTCCAACTAAATTATCCTCTACAAATAAGAGTTTACAATTTAATATCCTATTGGCAATGATGGTAGCAATTTCCTTGATATGCTTTGATTCATACCTGGTAATTATAAAATGAGTTAAAGTAGAGCATTTTTTAAGTTAGAGAGAACACAAGATGAGATTATCACAATGATAAAAAACAATTGCTAAAGATTATATTTTGGTATTATGGATAGTAACCTAAATTAAACATATTTTTTTCTCTATACGATACTACTTTATTAAATTAGTTATGGTATATTATCTACATACTGAGATACATATTATTATTATTATTATTTATTTTGGGTTAATTGCATAAATTGTGTATCAACTTTTCCATTTTTCTATTTTGGTGTTTTAACTTTTATTTTGTTCAATCAAGTGTCTAAACTTTTGTGATTTTTTTCCATTTTGATGTTTCTGATTTTGGCCTTTGTTAAATCAAGTGTCTAAACTTTTATTTTTTCTTGGCCTCATAAAAAAAGAAAACTTTTATTTTTCAATTTTATTTTTTGTTCAATCAAGCATCTTGAATTTTCAATTTTTTTCTATTTTGATGTCACAACTTTATTCTTGTTCAATCAAAAAGCCTAAACTTTTCCATATTTTTTCTATTTTAATGTCACAATCTTTATTTTTGTTTAATCAAGTATTTCAACTTTTAATTTTTGTTCAATCAAGTACTTAAAGACTAATCAAAGATTGTTAGGATATTTAAATAAGATTATTAACTTTTTGATTATTGTTATTTTAAATTCATATGTGCATCAATTATTCTAAATAATCAACTAAATTATTCTATTTTCAGGAAAATGTAATTAGTATTGCAAGCTATTTAGATTTATTTATAGTTTCCTTTCCAAATTAAATATTGAAGATAAATTTTTTATTAAAACATATTAAATTTATATTTAGGACAATTTAAGATTATATTTGGTTCTTAGAAAGTACTAAAGAAAAAAAAATTACTCCTAGTGTTTTTGTTTTACCATATAAAACCGAAAGGAAAGGAAATATACGGAAAATATTAAAAAAAAAAAAAACTTGTATTTTTTAAATTATTTAATTTATATAAGGGAATGTAACAAATTTAGAGTAGTATATAAAAACACTTGTTTTTAAATATATTTATTTATTTATTATTATTTTTTTTTTACATTGCATTTTTTTGTCACTTTCCTCAAATAAAAATAAATAAATCCTAAAAGTTTTGCAAACAATGTAATTTTAAGGCTCCATTTGAATCTCCAAAGCACTAAGGAAAGAAAAATAGAGGAAAATTGAAGAAAAGAAAAACATGAAGAAATTAATTTATGTTTATTAAACTCATTTTATTTGTTTTTTTCCATTATGTAAGGACTAAGAAATTCTAAAAATATATAAAATTTTGAGAAATTTTAATTATATTTGATTTTCTTTATATTTTCCATGCATAGCAAAATAATTTTTTAGTAATTCTTTTCCTTCCCTAGTACTTTCCAAATTCCAAATGGAGCTAAGTGTTCAATCAACACATGAGAATTCCTGAACTTAAGGGCCTGTTTGGTTACAGTTTTTTAAAATTGTTTTATGTTCTCAAAAACAACGAGAACAAGGAAAACATGGTGAATATGTTTGGTTCCCAATTTTTCTTTGTTCTAAAAAACACAAAGAACACAGAAAACACAAATTCAAATAACAATAACATTTTTCAGAAAACACCAAAATGGTGTTCTATGTGTTTTCGAACATGAACCAACCATGCCCTAATATTCCTTATGTTTGTATGCTTGTGAGCTCAATTTCTAAAGCTTCTAAGAAACAAAGCAGCTTATTAACATATACTTGGAATATTGCTAATAGATTAGTAGTTGATTGTTACTGTTACCTAATCTTATAAAAATCAAATCAAATGAAGTGCTACAATTTTGGAGAGATAAATAGTTCATGACTCAAATTTAAGTATACTTATAAATGAACCTAATAATAATAATTAAATATACTTATAAATTTAAGTATACTTATAAATGAATTGCTTCACCAAGGCCTTCCTCCCCACTCCTCTCTACCTTGTCCTTCCAATTTTCTTCATAAAATCATATTTGGTGAATGCTTCTCCAAAGCTTCCTCTTTGTTTGCGGACATCCGATGGATCCACATGGTAGAAAATTGGCAATACTATTTGCCCATATTCCTTTCTACACTCATGATCTTTGGAAGCTCGTCTAAACACCACCTTGAATCAGCATATTTTTTAGAGAAAACAACAATGGAAGATTTTGATTCTTCAATAGCTTTTAGAAGCTCAGGCTGAATCTCTTCTCCTCTCTTAAGTTTTTCGTCTCTGAAAGTTGTAATGCCTCTTCGACTTCACAGGACACCCTATCCCGGGGTCCCATTGACAACCCGTCAACCAAGGGGAATACTGGATGTCAAGTAACCCGACACCACACCATCGCGGTTCCCTTTTCCGGACCCATGATTTAATGAAAATCGAAAGCAGAGTCTCCTTTGTACTGGGAGCTCACCCAAAATACAACATGTACACCACATGGGCAACATGGCCTAATATTATACAACGACCAATACCAGTCCACACACGAGTAAAAATGGCCACGTAGGGCCCATTTATCCATACTCAAACATATAAGTTATCATGACTATAAAAACCATAGTCCATATAAGTGGAGTTTAAATTACATCACTCTTATACAATAAATACAACCCATATATATTTACAAAAAATATATATCAAAGCCACAATCCAGCCTTTCTTCAATCCCGCCTAAGGAACGCGGGCCTCATTGGTAACCTGGTCCCGCGACCCCGAAATGTTGTCCCACGACAAGTGAGCAAAGCTCATTAGTGATAATCTCCTACAAGGGCTACTCCCCACCTAAGTGCACATGCAATGGTCGCACAATCAAACACACATCCAAGTGCAACATACACATGTCTACCTGAATGTCTACATGTCATGAATGAGACTCGACTCACCATGCCCCATGTACCGAGCCCTCGTCGGCTCCATAACTCAATATGTCATTGAGTAATATATCCCGAGTCACTCACCGACTCGTCTCACATATGCATATGCCAAATGTGACAACCGTCACTGGTATTAGCAATGACCCACATATATCGTGCCCTTACCGGCTCACCAGTACCCAATGTAAGTGCCAATGGGCAACCAATCCCGAGTCAATCCCGACTCCTATCACGCAACCTGAAATCTTTGTGATAAACATGACCGTGTGTCTTCTTTGGGCAACAGAACTTCTCGGATCACACCGCGGGTCTCTTACACCCATGTTATAGAACTTTTCGGATCACATCGCGGGTCTCTTACACCCATTTTCTAGGCTTTTCACCTGAAGGGGTTAACGGTCCCCTTCTTGCTCCTCGCCTCCTACACACACACCAAGCATTTCTTTATGTTTTAAACCATGAGACATTTATTTGACGTCGTCCAAAGTACAGCTCACTCACCCATTCATCAAACCGATGATGAATGAAGCATATCCATGCACACACACCCGATATGTTGATGTGTCCTCGTGCATATGCAATGCTAATGTCATTGTAAATTCTCATGTTAAGCATGTATGATGCACACTACATGGAACATTCTCTAATCTAATCGTACTTCATGTCAAGTACCATACAACATATATCACAAGTTACAGGTTCCATACATTTCATGCCAATCTTTATAGATATCGAGTATCATGCATATTAGCATTCATCAATACATGACTAAACAAGTAATGTCATATAGCCTTCCTTAGGCTAACTCAAGGCAATTCATACCCAATACAATAGCCTACAACATGCCATGCAATGGTCATGTCAAAACCCGGCTATTCACATCGACACAACCAAATAACCTACATAATTGGTACAAAACTTAGATTTTCAGCAAGGTTTTGGACACGCACTGCCTTCCACAGGCACTTGGAAATAATCTTGACTCAATGGGCTTTCCATAGAGTATAAGAACACCCCAAACGGAGTTCGGACCCGAAAGATATGGTCGTCCAAGTTGAGGCAAAACAAACAGAAATGACCCTCGCGGTCCCACCCGCACACCCTGTACAAAACACCAACTTTCAGAAAGGTTGTGGATACCAATTACCCTCCACAGACATATTTCTAGGTTCTTTACTTAATGAGCTTTCCATAGAGTCCAAGAACACCCGAAACGAAGTTCGGACAAAGACATTATGGCCTTTTCATTCAAAACTGGTCAGTTTACTCTGCTTACACTGGAAACAGTCTGTGATACCCGATTTCAGGGGTCTTAATCCATGATTTGACACTGGTTCTTTGTACTCATTTGAAGATACGGTTCTTAGAGTTCTTCTCCAACTGGAATCACCCATATCGGATCACCGAACTCAAGATATGCCCTAAATAACTAGGGCTACTCAGTTTTCAAACATAACCAGAAACTTTCTAAACATAGCTCCCCTTTGAATGTATTTCTGAGTCCAAAGGGGTCGGAATTTGGATAGACCTATTTCAAGGAAATATGTTATCCTATATGTCTATTTTAGACAACAATTAGAATCACTACTCCAGATAGTTAGATGGCCAAGTTATGGCCAAACTCGCCACTTGTCTCAAAACGTACTCAAAGAAACTCGGTCGAACATACCACTTTGAATGCATTTCAGTCCAAAGGGGTAGGAATTCTGATGTAATCTATTTCAAGGAGATATGTTATCTCTATAAGTCTGGGGCAGATATCCAAATCAATCCACCTCAACCCGGATAAGGGATGGAAAGGTATGGCCAAAACACGCTCATGGGGTCGGAGGAAAAACTCGGACAAAGATTCTCCACTCGACACACACACACACACATGCCCTTAGATAGAAATTAAACCAGCAGGGAGCGTAAAAACCCTACCACTAGCGTGATTTCAGGACACCTCTCGGCTTCCGTGAAAATCCGAACCTTGGACCTTGGTGAAATTCCAGATTCGTACCTGCCGAGCTCAGGCTAAGTAAGAGAGCAACTTTTTAACTCTACTGCCAAGTTCCAACCCAGAAAAACCCCGTGAAATAGCCGAGGTAGCTTGCTCTTCTCCTCCCCTTTCTTTCTCTAACGCTTGGGTGCTAGACCAAATTTGAGGAGATCTTTCTTGATTTTAGATATTTCGATATTTATACATGAGACATTCACCACATCACGCCACATGTCACTTTTCCCTGGTCCGTTCGCCCCAAAACAATTTATTTCTCATTCCGATTCAGTTCCATCTATCTTAAATGGACATTCTTTAAATATTTGATATTTTTCAAGATTTTTCTAAAAATCTCGTTTTCGAGGTCCACTTGACGCCCGTTGCCTCGAAATTCGTGAAATCCCACCGTCTCGACCAACGAAATTTTCAAGACTAGATTTCATGAGACGATTCCAACTATGGAAGTCCGTTTCATTATCCCGATCTAGAAAGAATTCCGGAAAAATTACCATTTTGCCCTTCCTAGCAAAAATTCAAATTTCTAGGTTTTTCCCGGGTCTTACATAATTAACTCAGTATAGAGGTGATTGGTGAAATTGTGGCGGGTGTCTTCCCTTCTAAAGCTCAAGAACACGTCGTAAAGGCATCTACGCACGGTTAAGGATTGCACCCCCATTTTGAGCATTGTGGAAGCCATTTCTGGCGAGGCTGCATTTAATACAATCTTCAATTGAATTCTGTCTTTGTTAAACTGGAGAAGAAAAAAAAAAGATGATTCTGATATTAATGCTCAGTGAGAAAGGAATGGTAAAATTAGTCATGGAGGAAGGCGAGCACTCTAAAGTCCAAAGAGTTAACCTTTTCCCCTTTTCATGCTCATATACTGCTCGCCTCGCATTCATTCATAGGCTCCCATTTATATTTTTATCTTTATCTTTTCAAAT
The DNA here is from genome assembly GCA_016808115.1 of Tetrastigma voinierianum. NCBI lineage: Eukaryota > Viridiplantae > Streptophyta > Magnoliopsida > Vitales > Vitaceae > Tetrastigma > Tetrastigma voinierianum. Next base: position 26,303 of record JAEQBH010009410.1, on the reverse strand, counting down.
TGAATTCATAATCATTCCTATACTGATAATTTCTTAATTATTTGACTTAATGGATCCCTTATTAACCAATAATATTAGTCAAATGAATTTAAAAAATTACATCACAATTTGAAGGGAAATAAGAATGAAAACTATAAAAACAAAAGTCTTTGGGGGTATCGAGACTTCTTCACACCTTATTGAAAAAATTTTCGTAGATAGGATGACAATTTTGGTCTACACTCCACCGCTTGATTTTTAGTTTTTTTTCTAAAAACATAGAAAAACATAAAAACACTAAATTCAAATAACAATCACGCTACCCACCATTCCTAGCTAGTGTGTTAGAGTGCTCAATATTTCAAAAGATAGGCATTGGGAGGAGAGGATCCCAGTTTGAGTCACAAAGGAAATGGGCTTACTACGTTATAATTAAAGTGTTTATATGTAAAAAAACACAACAAGCTAAAAACATCAAAATGGTGTTCTCTTCGTGTTTTCAAAAATATGAATCAAACAAGGCCATCATAACATTTGCTTAAGTTTTCTTTGAAAACAAGTAATGTTCATGTTATTTTGTTAGCCATATAATCCAAAACAGGTCCATGTACACACGTAAGACACATTTAAGTCATACTTCCACACTCACACTAATCCCCATTCGATCCGGATGGACCACAAGGTGGTAACATAACAAAGTTGTACTCCCAAGGCTTGAACTCGAGACTTCTGGTTAAGTTAGAAGATACCCCAACCATCTCACCTATATGTTTTATGGTATGTTCAAAATTTAGTAAGGTATCAAAGGACCGGTCAAAATGTAATGAGTAGTGCGGTGGGAGTGGGAGACTTTTAAAACAATAGACGAAAAGAGCCACCAAATAATTCAAAAGCAACTTTGTAGTTTTTCTTATGATTGTACAACATTCTATTTTACTTTATTCCTTCACAGGAATAATTGGTTGTCTACCATTATTGTAAGATCCGAGAAAATTTCAATTTCCGGAAAAAGGGTAAATGGTAATTTCGGTAAAAATCCAAAATTTTTCTAGATCTCGGATGATGAAACGGACTTCACCGTTGGAATCGTCTCACGAAATCTAGCTACCACGTCGATTTTCATCGAATTCCGAGACAGTTGGAATTTGCATCGCTTCAAGGCAACGCCCGTGCCGTGAAACGAAGCTCGAGAGGTACAGAGCGTGAAAAAAAGTCACCCACTGCGTACTCTTGGCGACACATGCTGCAAGTAGACAAAAGAGAGAGGATGAAATGGATGGCCTAGATAGTGCCAAGTGTCAAAAAATTCAGAATAAGGGACATGATGGGAATTATGGGAATTGTTAATGAGGAAAGACAGTTATGAACAAAGTGTTCATCTTCTTCAATGAGACCAAAACGTGCGTAGGGCAAAACAAGATGCAGTAGCTTAGGGTTTTGTGAATTTTTTTTAGAGAGAGAGAGAGCACCTTCTCTCTAGGGATTCCGCTGATCGGGATCCATCTGAGTTTCTTCTGCCAAGAAGCAAGTATAAGTTGGCAACAGGGCTTCGTGGTACCCGAGAGGGGCTTTCCTACTTGATTTACCCCCTTTGTCAAGTGTTTTGTAAATGCTTGAGTTGATTAAGGCCGTGAGGCCAAGTTGATCGGTCCCAAAACTCGGGACCGAGTTGTTTGGAATTTTGGATCTGCTTTGGACATTCACCTGACCGCTTGGCGATCGTGTGATAATTTATACACAAATTATGTTTTGGTGTGTATGAGGTCAGAAATGGCCATTGATATCGGCGGTTTCAAAAAGTGGAACCACAAGCAGAGGGCGGGCTGCCCACGGATGCCTTACATCGCTATTTTTGGGACCGTTAAAATGGGCCTCCGCCAGCGGAATTCAATCTAAAAATCGCCCATGTGTTAGGTGTGCATGAAATTGTTTGAAGTAAATGACTTGGAGTTGTGTGGAAATTAATAGGTTAATGCATGAACTTAATGTGTTGGTCAATATGCCACAATTATATGCTAAAAACATAATTGTGTGTGTAGGCCATTGAAATGGAATTGCGACTAGTCCTCAAGTGAGCCACCTGGGGTGTCGGGTTGATCAAAATTTAATAACATGTGGTATGAGTGCTAATTTGAGAATATATGCATAATTGATATATTGGTATAAATTGTGTTGAAATGGCATATTGCATTTCATATGCACCGGGGTAACCTAGAAATTACGTGTGAGTGCATGACATGAAAGAAAAGAAAAACGAACATGGTTGCGAAAGGAATTTCAATGGATGATTTTCCTGATAATGGTGTTGGGAGATGGTCCAACAATTACATGTCGGAGGAGCCCATGAATTCAGATAGAAGCAGTTCTCCAACAAATTTACTCGAGGGTAGTCCAATACTTTTACCTAGCTCCGGTAGTGTGTTTCAAGAACAACAAGTTTTGTTTTGAAAACGGTGTTTTCTCATACATGGCTTAGGCAAGTGTGAGGGAGTTGGTGAGGACTCGAGACATGGGATTTGGCATGTAGACATTCAAGTAGGATCACGTATTTACTTGAGTGTGTGTTTACATTGAATCATTGCATATGCACTTAGGTGGGGAGTAACCCATTTAGGGTAATTCCACTACTGGGCGATTGCTCACCCTGTCGAGGGAATATTATTTCAGGTACAGGAAGCGTTCGAGAAGACGGCTCATTTTAGAGGCCGATTTTTAAGAAAGCCGGGTTGTGGCTTTGATATTTTTGGTATAACATGTATTAAAATTGTAAATTTTAATATGTGTTTGTATTAAGAGTAATGTAATAACTCTTGAACTATTGGAATATAGTTGGGTGTATTTTGATGAGTATTGGTGTATACCCAAGCGCCAATTTTTACTGTGTATTGGTCTCAAGGATACGAGACGATAGATTTTTCGAGGATTGATTAAATATCAATCCTGACACCCGGTTTGGGGCGTCACAATTATTGAGGGCTAAAGGGCCTCGTGAGGGTGGTTTCAAAGAGGAGGGGTTTACGGTGAGAAGAAAGGAAAGAAAGAAAGAGAGGAGATAGAGATGACGAAAGAGAAAGGAAGTGGATTCTATAGTGTCACGCCATCTTAAGAGAGAGAGTAAGGACACATAGTGCCATGTCGGCATTTTCAATGTAGTTAATAACGACTATAATTAGTTGACATGGCAAAATCACTCACAACAAGAATCAATTATATGGTGGATGCAAAGGTGGGAGTACTAATCAAGCAAAAATTAGGAGGGAGCTAGTCGTGACTATGAAAACCGGCGCGTTGAAGGTAATTCTGGTTCCCATTATTGAAGACTCTTATAGACTTTTGGTTGCAGTGTGAAGTGAGAGATAAGTCACATTAGCCTCATCCTAACGGCTTATTTGAATAGACTTCAATTTGTCTAGTTTAAAAACTATATAAATAAATAGGATAGACCGGCTGTGTAAAAAGGATAGACCAAGGTCAACAGAGAGGTGAACAGATGGATTTCCAAACCCAAATTGCTAACTTTAAAAAAAAATTGTTTTGAAGGAAAATGTTTAATTTTTTAATTATATTAATAAATATATTTAACAAATAATTAAGTATTATAATTTTAAACTTTATTTTATATATATATATATATATATATGAATTTCACTTTAAAAATATTTACAGATTGAATTGAAATGAGATAAACAATTCTAAACACATTCCAAGTTTAAAAAAATCCCAAACTCGCTACAAAAACACAAACTCATTTTATAAGAGGCGAGTTGCGTATCCGTAAAACTTACCTAATTACAATCTTTAATTGAGTTAAATTCTTGTCATCTTAAATTTTCAAATTCTCTTGTTAGTGGGTTGAAAATATGTTGAAAAAAAAATGTAGAATTGGCCCTTTCTTAGCTTTTCATCAATAGGCAAGAGCAAGATTTAGTACTCAACTCAACTCCGTTTTATCTATTTTTAATAAACCAAGGTCTATTTATGATTGTTTTCTAGGATTTTCTCGTAGTTTATTTTCATATATATATATATATATATATAGTGCCCTGTGGTATGTTACGGCATTATCAAGGTATAAATACTCTCATGTGTAACCCTATTTCAGTGATAGTGAAAGTTTGAGCTGTCATTTCTGTGGATGTAGGCACACTATCGTAAAATCTATGTGTTCTTGTTATCTTTCTCCGTTTTTAATCATCATTGTTGTGGGTTACACATGAGGGTATTTATACCTTGATAATGCCGTAACATACCACAGGGCATCATCCCCGCACCCTCAACCCATTATTTCACCCCCAACAAAAGAGGATATGTGTGAAGAGCAGTGTCGATTGCTCCACTCCGACACTTGCTCACCGTTTCACTCTCAATATGAACCACATGCCATAATATATATATATATATTATATATATATATATATATATATATATATATATATGTGTTATATATATATATATATATATGTATATATATATAAAAGGAAATAATTCTAAAACCATTATATTTAAAAATATATATTTTTGAAAATTTCTATTTTTGCTAGTCTTTCCAATGATGGGTATTTTACCATTATTGTGAGGAGTCGTCAAGATAATGTTTGAGGCTCTTTCTTTACTCAAAAGAAAATGTGAGAGTTAGACTGTAGGGAACAATCAATGAAAAGTGAGTCTACAGCAACAAGAGACCAGGGGAACAATCAATGGAAGAAAACTGTAGGGAATTCTGGAATTTTCTTTACTGCTATGGGAATATACTGAATATAAAAAACGATTACAGCAGAAAATGAAAGATGAAAGGCAAGTTCGAGAAGCCACTCTCCAAATACGGGAATATTTTTAGAAGGAATAACATAATGAAAAAGGACAGATACCACTCACACACTGCGTGACTTGCACACCCTTTATTGTCCTAACACTTCTAAGTATTTGGGCCTTGTTTAGCTCTCTTCTTACCACGGCCCTAGGATAACCTGTATCTCCTCATTCTGTTCAGAATTAGCCTAGCAGACTCCAATTCAATACATTCTTGGAGTGGTGACATCAACTCCAGATCAAAGATCGTCGGGCAGTTAGACTTGCATTTTTCCATCTTGTAAAGATATCAATTACTGGGTTGGCTTTAATCCCAGCAAATGGTCGCTCATTTTGCTTTTACTTTAATTCCTTTTGTTATTTGTTATTAGGGGTCGAAGTCCTTTCATGGTTGTGCTTTTCCATTTTCTCAATCAATGACAATATTGCCTAATTTGATGAAAATTTGATAGGAGTTTTCAAGAAACCTAATTACAAGGCCAAACATATAACTTAATAATACATTAAATGCCGCTGAGTTGCAAGGCCAAACACTCCCCAAGGAATTACTGCCGAAAGTGGACTGTGAAGTGCTTCTTCTAGTCTAGTCTTGTTCACAACCGTTGTCATAATCCCTCGCCCAAGAAACATCATCTTGTCCGTCAACCCCAAGGGTATCCTTCAGGGTAAATCGTTTTAAAAAATTGAGCCTAGGATGTTTTTTTCGTTAATTCTAATTAATAAATATTTAACTCTTTATAAACCAAAAACCAGAGTAAGGATACCTTTAAAGTTTATCTTTAACATGATAATAAGGATAGTGCATGCAAGGACTTCCTCGAACAAGATTATTTAATAATAGAATATAATATATTAAAAATAAAATACATTTTTATCAAAACAAAGAATTAATTAAATAAAATATATAGATTTAAATCATCATGCAGAGGTCATTTATAAATTATTAACTACTTAGTTAAAGTTTAAATATTTTTTCAGTATAAATCCCACACATTTTTTGATAGAGATGAAATGAAATAGAAGATATCCCACACCTAAACATGTTTTGACGTGATTTACCATTTTGAGTAGTAATTATCGTTAACAAGACCAATTCAGTAATTTGCTACCCAAAGTAAGCAATAATTAATAGATTAATATATTTGGGATTGTTTTTGTGGACAACTTATTTAGAAAACGTATCCTAAAAGAAAAGTTTGATGTGTTGAAGCCAAAAAGGATGAAAAAATAACAAAAAATAAGGAATAAGACATTTTTAAGCTGTGCTGGTAAGTTCGACAAGTTATTGCCAATTGAGTTTGTGTTGAAAAAGATGAGTTGTAAATGACTATTTGGATATTTACAAGCTTATATCATACATACAAAAATTAAAAAATGAATGTAAATACATAAATATATATTTTATAGAATCTATTTAGGGATCTATGCATTTTTTTCGCTCACAAAAGTTATTTTAGATCTCAAACTTCTCTGTGTATGATAGGATCGTGCATCTTATGACTTTATAAGTACTCATTAATTAATACCAATTCATGCAGCTTTGCCTTTCTAAATTATGTACTTGTAGAATTCGAATATTCCGTTATTCCAAATTTAAGCACTTACTGTTACTGACGTAAGACGCACCTAAATGGACTACAAGGAGAAGAAATTAGACATGTCTTCGATATTTTGTGATGTATCGTTTCTCGTTGGGTGATCATGTCTTTCTTGTCTGGGCTGAGCTTGGGCATATAGAAGATGTATCCCACAGCTTTTCACTTTGAAGGTTTTGTCACCACATGGATAAGTGCGTTCACAACGAGCCTTGAAGTGGTTCCACTCTCTGGATCGATACTCAGTTGAAATGGCAGTTTGAGGGACATATAATACATCCCGTGTTGGATCTGATGTGCCAGCTTTGTGGTAGACATTAAACTGCCTGCTTCTATATGAATCTTCTCGACTACGAATACTATAGGTTCTACAATCGATATAGCATGATAATCCAAATATCAGTTTAATTTGATCCCCATGTGATGTGCTCAATCCATAAATACAACGAGGATACGTTGTATTGAATTCATCATCATCATCATCATTGTTATTGTCATTATCACCATCAAGTGGAAGAAGATGGGAGAATAAAGCAAATCCCAAGGAATTGTCATCTTCATACCACTTCTCTGAGAGCTCTATACTTTCTTCACATCCCATACTCTTATGAGTTACCCACTCTGGTATCCCCTTGCTTCCTAAAAAATAATGTGAACATCAGAGGGAACAAGAGCCGGAAAAAAGTCTCCTTGCATCTAAGATTCTCAAGACATAAAAGTAGCTGCATGTGAATCTCATGTAAATCTAATCTAAGCATCCCAATAAGGTAAGCAGTGGGTCAGGGGATCAGGCTATGAGACCAATCCCTTCACTAAAACCTCTACAAAAATCCACAATGTCAAAACTGTAGAACTTTTCGTGTTAAGTGAAACAAAATTCAAATAATCACCCACTGTAACACCTCCGTACTAGAATTAAGGGCCATATATATGTAGAATTCATACTTCAATTTCTACCTGAAGTTCTGAGGAGAGAATGCCGAACGATGTGTTAGATCACTCGATAACATTTCGAGGCATGGATAACCATGTGCTTGTATGGTTCTTAATACTGATGGAAGTTCGGGAATTTCTTCAAGCATCAAGCAATGATTCACCCGAAGGTCCTCCAGCATCAAAGCTGAATGATGCCAACAGGTATGCGACAAATGTTGTTTTCGCTTAAATCTGTACCAGCGGAAGATAAGCACCACAAATCACTACTGACATTCTTCCACGTATCGCAACCCGGCTAGATCAAGTTCTCTTAAGCAACATTGCAGGCTTCGGAGACTGTCGGGTAATTTGTGAAGCTTTGAACAGTTACGAACACAGAGACGGATAAGATGCATGAAATCACCAACGCTGTCTAGGAGGGTCAAAAGGTTCTTACAGTTGATCAATTCCATGTTTACAAGGTTTTTTAGACGTCCAATTGATGATGGCAACTCTGTCATAGCCATTCCACTTGCATAAAGGTGATCTAACCCTTCCATATCAAACTACCTATTATCCGAAAAGCCTCCACATTTGAACAATCATTGAGAGAGAGCTCACTGAGGTTTTTCAACCCATAAATGCCGCTGAAGACCACTAAGTTTCTTGTAGTTTTCCAAATTTAAGCAAACAATAGCAGCCCACATAGAGAAAGCCTCTTAGGCACTCCATAGTCCTTGAATCTCGGTGAAAACTTCTCAAATTTAGAACAACCAACGAGAAAAGCTCCCCCAAAGAGCCTCCAAGCAACCAATGCTGTTGCGGAGTTCTCAATAGTAGTATAATCTAAATAAATCCTCTTACATTTCATATTCCTTTGATCTCTGAATCTCTCAACCAACATCCCTGAGCATCAAGAACTTCAAGAGATGACAAGACCCACGCTGCTTTGGTGTTCTTCGATTCCGCCCCAAGATTAAGATCCCTCAAATATTTCATTGCATGAAATGCCCCAAGATGCAAAACCTCGCACAACCTTCAAGATTTAATCTCTCCAATCTTAGCATGCTTGATAATTTTGGCATTTTCATGAGTAGTTGTGAGTTACTTACATCAAAGAACTTCAATTCAGCAAAACATTGACAAAAGATCATTTTTCATCAAAACAAAAAAAAAAAAAAAAACATCCATAGGCCCCAAAAATTAGTGTAAAGGAAATAAAAATTTTTAAAAAGTTATTATACTCCATCGCTCCCAAAAGTTCTTTCATGTTGCTAGACTTCAAGTTGATTGCAAATACTGTTCTTTTCATTAAAATTCAATGGCAAAGACTCCAAACCTTCCTAGTGAATATACCTTAAATTAGGAGGAAATTCGAAGTCATTAGGAAGAGTCATTTTATACTCATCACCATAAATAAAGTAGACTTTGAGTCATCTCAGCTTCTTAATCTTGACGAAAACTTTTTTTATGTAGGCAAATATTTCTGTAGTAAACCATATTTCTTTTGATGTTGACAAGTCCAAAGATATGGTTTCGACGTTTTGCATCCCCTAGACAACAAGAATGAAGAATCATTAAAAAATAAAAAATTTAAAACAAAAAAATAAAAACAAAAGAAAGCTTATATAATTTATTAAATGACTTATTCTCACTCTCACTTATAAATGCATGATATATATCATCAACATTCCACACATCTACTTATTTGTCGATCTTCGTGGATGTTCTTCACAAACAATTTGCCGGCCCATTTGTCGTAACAAATCATGCATATATATTCTATTATCAACTGAAACAGTTATGAGACATCTATCCCATAGAACTCTTATATCTATTTCACCATACAACTCCAATATTTGAAGTAAAGCCCTATTTTACCTTCAAAAAAACAAGCAATGTCGAGGAATATCCTTTGTTGTGAACTATCTAATCCATCATAGCTTGTTTTAAGCATGCTTTCAATTTTCATTTCAAGTTTCTTTTCCAATTTATGCAATTGACTTTCCCATTCACTTATTGTCTTGTCACATAAAAGATGGCCCAAAACTTTCAAAGCTACTGATTTGACTCCAGCCAATAATGTATCACACGATCTATGAGGCCTTTAAAATCCTCTGTTGGAAAATCTAGTCTAAAGGCATATTGACTAAAGAGCTTAAATGCTTCATTGTACTTTAGTCCTTCAACCTCATATGGATGATCAACTTTGAGTCTATTTAGTAGATGTTTGTCTCTAGTTGTGATGATGATTCTACTTCCTTCACCAAACCAGTTAAGTGTTCCTATTAATAATTCTAATTTGTTTATATCATCATCAACATTATCAAAAACAATAAGAGCCTTTCGAAAGTGAAGACTGTTTTCTATCACCTTGGCTGCTTGGTGTGTACTGCTTATTTTTTTTATTTCCTCCAACTATGGTGTCCTTAAGAAGTTGATTTTGTGTAAGTAGTTCTCGTCTCTTTCGATTTTCAAGGAAACTACAACATTCAAATCCCCAAGAAATTTGATCATACACATATCGAGCAATGGTTGTCTTACCAATTCCCCCAATCCCATATATCAAAATCATACAAACATCATTTGACTCTATATTCAACCCCAAACTTATATTTTTCAGATGATCATCCATTTTCCTTAACCAAATTACCGTAGTCGAGATTTTATAACTCCATATTACACCGGGCGATGTTGGTGATAATTTTCTTGATATGTTTCTAACTCATGATGAAATCAACATTAAAGGATAAAAATATAAAGTAATTTGATGATTTTAGTCCTAAGAGTGAATAAATGTGCCCATTTATATATGGGTTAAAAGGCATTTTTGCCCCTCAACTTTTGTCTAGATAAACACTTAGCCCCTCAACTATATATTTTTTTTGTCATTTAGGTCCTTCAACTATGAGTTAGTTGTCAAATTATTAGCCCCTCAACTATTTTTTTTGTCATTTTTACTTTTGTAGTATTTAAAATTAATAATTTTTGCCCTTCTTTTCATATGAAAAAGAAAAAAAAAATGAATTGTTTGCTGGAGTTGGTGTATTTTTATGACATAGAATTATAATCAAGATATTCATATTTATTTACTACATTTAATTTCTAAAAAATATTTAAAAAGTTAAGAAAATGTTCTTCTAGTATTTAGTTTCACAAAGAAAAAATTAAATTAAATTAAAATCTATTCAATATATTATATGTTTTTAAATTATTTAATCATTTTATAGATAAATAACAAAATGATTTAAAAAGTGTGTAGAAATAAAATATTTAGTTTTAAATATATGTTTTACTTACTTTTATTCATCAACTTCATATAAAAAGAAGGGAAAAAAAATATTATTTTTAAATACTAAAACTAAAAATGATAAAAAAAGAAAGAAAGAAAGAAGTAGTTGAGGGGCTAAATTAATACTAAGCCATAGGTGAAGGACACAAATGAAAAAAATTCAGTTGATAGCTGAGCCATAGTTAAAGGTAAAAAATGGCCTTTAACCATTTATATATTTGAATACTTACCTTTTATGTGTCTATATATGACAATACAAAAAAAAAATAGAACATGAACTATGTGCTTCATGTTTGATAACCTCAAATTTTAAAATTCAATAACGTAAACCATAAGACTACCTCTTTCAATTGGTCCTTTCAAAATTTTATATTATTTACTTCAGAGAAAAAAAAAGCCAATAATTCTTTAAACAAATTTCTAAAGATCTGTCCATAAAAGCTTAAATGGTACAAACATATGGTGGGGAGTTATATGCCCTTCTGAAAATCTAAAACTTAGAAGGTCTTTAATAATAATAATAAATTATTAAACATTTTCAATAATTAAACAAATTCATATATAAATAAGAGAGCTAAGTTTTGCATATGAATTCCCACATTTGTTATATGAATTCTCACAACTAATCTTCAATGTGTTTGTATGGTTGTGAAAGCTCAATTTCTAAAACTTAAAACAGAGAAGTTAGTAACAAAGAGAAGTTAAACTCACATGATTTACTAACTTTTTTGAGAGATATATTTATTTTCTTCATGATTATAATCATAATACCCAATTTTAAGTATACTTATAAATGAAAGCTAATCGTAATAAATATAAGTTGAAAAGAGTTATGAGAACTACCCCACTTCTATATGGAACTTAAAAGATTGCTCGTCTACCAAGGCCTCCCTCCATCTCTCGTACCTTCTTCTTCCACTTGTTTCATGCTTGGTGAATGCACCAAAAGCCGCCGCTTGCTACGGACACTCCCGGATCCACATGAAGAAAAATTGGTATTATTATTGATGGTAGTTCGGCTACGAAGAATAGTAAAATTAAAAGAAAGCAAACAAATAAATAGAACGAAGTTCATGAGTTTTTCAATATTATGTAAAGTCTTTCAAAAACAATAACATAAGGTGCTATTTATAAAGTAACCAACGTATAAATCCCAAAATCCTAAATGAGATAAATACAAAGTACTAACTAAGATAAATCCTCTAAAGTACAATAAAATAAATAACTAATAATAATAAAAATCATCATTGGACTTGGGCTTCCTGTCTCGTCTAGGCCTATATATTGGCTTACTCCATGCCCCATCATTCCCTCCGGGTTGAAAGGAACTATATAGACTCCGAAGAGTGAGAGGAAAGGTAACAATCCAACAACGAAGGATCCAAATGATGAAGATCATCCTCCTGTATCCAAGTAGCATCAGAATCAGGAAGATCATGCCATTTGACAAGGAAACGACGAAACCCACCATCTTTAGAAGTCAAGAACTCATCATCAAGGATAATATCCACCGTCTCATTAGAATATTGTAATGAAGGCATAGTGGGTGCACCTTTGCTAGCTTCACCTGCAAACACACTAGAAGGCAAAATAGAAGGCTCAAAAGTGCCTAGGTAAGGTAACAAATCCTCTACATTGAAAATAGGGCTAATATCCATGTCATTAGCAATCAAGAAGATATGCATACATCCCAGTATTTTACGAATGATAGAATAAGGGCCTATGACTCTTGTATAAAGTTTGAAAACGTTTTCAAATTCTTCGTGATCTTAATGCGCAACCATGACATAGTCACCAACATTAAATTCCTCTTAGATCTATATGGTGCACATCGCCATCGCTTATACCCTCATTACTTAGAGAAATATTTCGCCTAATCTCAAGATGTAAGTCATGGATGTGTTTACAAAGTTTTCGTGTTCGCGCTAATAAGGTGGAAAAGGAATAAGATCAATGGGTGTAATCAGGTGTTAGCCATTACCAATTTGAAAAGGACTTTTACTAGTTGAACGGTTAACAGAATTATTATAAGCAAACTTAGTTGTTTCACAAAATTAAATCCTTAAACACCTTAGTTTTACCTTCAACCAAACACCTAAGCATTATCACCCAAATCCAATTAATAATCCAGCTTTTGTCATCATTTGAGGATGAAAGCAGATGAAAATTTTAGAGTAGTGACAAGCACTTCCAATGGGTTTTCAAAAATAGCTAACAAATTTCACATCCCTATCAGATAATAAGGAAGCGCAAACCGTGCAATTTAACAACTTCTAAAAAACACTAGCAACATGTGAAGCATCATTAGTTTTGTTACATGGAATAAAATGTGCCATCTTAGAAAACCTGTCAATAATAACCAAAATAGAATCATGTCCTCTAACAGTCCTAGGCAATCCAACAACAAAGTCCATACTAACATCTTTCCAAGGTTCATGAGGGACAAGTAAAGGAGTATATAAGCTAGTGTTTTGAATCTTAGCCTTAGCTAACCGACATGTTCTGCATTGTGCAACTATCCTAGCAACATCCCTTTTCAGAGAAGGCCAATAAAACCTATCTTCAACCAATGCAATAGTTTTATCCCTCCCGAAATGTCCAGCTAAACCACTTGCATGCATCTCCCAAATTAATAAATCCCTAAATGATGTCCGAGGTATGCACAATTTAGTCACTTTAAACAAATAACCATTTTCAACAAGAAGTGTCCAAGATACTCCTAACGGTTACCATGACTAACCTCATTATAAAAACAATGACAAAGTCTGACATGCGCATTAGTCATTTTTCAATCTATCAAACCCAATGATATGAGACTCATAATGATGAAGCGGCAACGCTTAATCAATTCAAGTAAAGGCCAACTTTGTTTTCACTACTAGCACACGTGATTAATCACAAAAGAATATTCATTCAAAAAATTCAACCCACTTAGCATGTCGAGCATTCAATTTTTTATGAGTTTAAATATCATAAATCTTTGGTGGTAAACAAAACAAATTCATGAGTTAATAAATAAAACCTCCAAAAACGGTTAAGACTCGCACTCATAGCATAAAAAACTCTTTATCATATGTAGAATATCGCTCTGAGCATCATTGAGTTTTTCACTAAAGAAAGCTAAGGGTGACCTTCTTGACTCAAGACACCGCTAATACCTACAACTGATGCATCACAAGCAACCTTAAAAACTTTAGTAAAATCTGTAGATATCTCAAAATCGGGTGCCTCAATCATTCTGGCCTTAATTTATCTGAATGTTTGGCTAGTAGCATTAGACCATTGAAACTCCTTATTTTTTAAACATTCTGTGATAGGAGCCATAATAGTGCTAAATCCTCTTATAAATCTCCTATAGAAAGAAGCTAAACCATGAAAACTACAAGTCTCAGTAATAGATTGTGGTTCAGGCCACTCCCTAATAACTCTAACCTTTTCGATCGCCTGAAATGCCATGTTTAGACACAACAAAGCCAAGAAAGTATTTTCATGTGGTTGCATAAAAGAACACTTCTTAAGGTTAACATAAAAGCTTGGCCTCTCGAAGAGTGAGAAAAACCCGTCTTAGGTGTGCTAAATGCCTTCTTGGATTGACTATAGATCAATATGTCATCAAAAGTGGTTCAGCTGGAATTTCACTAATGAGAGGTCAAGATATGGTCATAACTTTATGAGTACTCTATGAGAATTAGACAAACTAAAAGGCATGACTAACCACTCAAACAAACCATCTTGTGTTTTAAATGTAGTTTTCCACTCATCTCCGTCAATTACCGAATTTGATGATAACCACTACAAATCTATCTTTTAGAGAAATCAACTAGAACCAAATATTAGATCCAACATATCCTCAAGACGAGGGATGGAAATCTATATTTGATGGTGATCTTATTGATGGCTCACTTATCCACACACATCTCCTCTAAGATCCATCTTTCTAGTCAACAAAGCTAGCACTCGCACAAGGACTCGCTGGTGCCTAACAAATCCTCTCTTTGTAAAAGTCCTTCTACTGGCCATTCAACTCCTCTCTCTCTTGGGATTCATCCTATAATGAGGAAGGTTAGGCAAGCTTGAGAACCCGGAACTAAATCTATAGCATGTTGGATGTCTCTTTATAAGGTGGTAGTTCACTAAGTAACTCACTACAAGAAAATGACTTATTGATAAGCCACCATCAAGGTAGGGTATATTTGTCAAGGTAAGTTAATCTTCGTATATGTCATTTACGCCAGTGTCAAGAAAAGTCTAAAAGTAACTTGACATATACATATGTTAAGATTGTCTATATTTCTAACTTAATGCTGAATTTCACATATGTTACTTGTTTGACTTCATGTTAGATTACATCATATTCGTTAAGATTATCAAGCAAATGTCAAAGTTGAGTATCAAATGTGTCATCACCATTTTCACAAATACATATAAGCACATAATAATAAAGCATTCAATGAAGATTTTAGATAAAAATTTAAATTAAAAAAAACATAATTCTTTTTCAAACTACTCTTCATTTTCTTCATATAAATACATAGAAAAGCATTCAATTTAGATACAAATTAAAAAAAAAAAAAAAACATAACATCATCTTCTATAAGACGTGATTCTTTGCTTCTTCATCATCTTCTTGCTTATCATATTTCTGACACCTTATAGGATAAACACAAAATTAATAGAAACGTGGGCACAAATACTAAAAATTAAATATTAAAAATAGAAAACAAATCCTGTAATAATAATAATAAAATGATCAAGTTGTCCCATTCAGAGTACATTTATCAACAAAAACCACATTTTTTATCCTTGTTCCTCAAAGAATGTTTGTATTTCAGATGTCATCATCTAATAATATATAAATGTGCTTGTAGAACTAAAGTTAAATGGAAGGTCTTTACAGATTCACTTATCCGACTGTACCAAAACCACTTTCAATCAATAGACTTTACAATTTTTTTCATACCATATCAAACTCATGATGCAAAAACTTTATTCTAATTTAATGCTTCTCAATTAATATTTGAACTTTAGTTTTACCTCAAATATGTAGTCTAACTAATAAACAATAAGCAAAGATCATTGTCATATCTCTTCACCAAAATCACATTTTGTAGGTATTGATCTCTACAACAAACAGCACTAGAACCATGTCAAGAAAATATGAGATTGTTGAAGAAAGAGGTCACTAGCCCGGAATAGGAAATCCCTAATAAACCACTAATTCAATCGACCATTATTTGCTCAGGATAAATGCATAAAAGAAAATAAAAATAAAATTTCAAATTTTATTTTTTCTAGTAGTTGGAGAAAACAAAGCCAACATCTGGTATTTCATTATATTTAGAAAATATTTGGGCCGAACACAATTTACATCCCAATGGTTTCATTTTCGTCTACTCCACTCGGTGTAGTTTTCACCTTTCAACTCAATCCGAACAACAAACCATCTCAATATTATTTGTGAATAGTTTGTATTACCTTGCCAAACATATCAAACACATAACATTTTTGTTCATAAACTTACATTTAATGAGTCTGATAACTCCAGCTGAAAAATAAGAGAAACCAATGGAATCAAAGGCTTTTCTTCACACATATGATAACTTTGTGAGCTCGAGTTTTCACCCCTGTAGACAAGGTAATATTCAATAATGGATAAAAATTATTTAAGCAGGATATAGATATGATAATCTTTTTACCATGAGATAAATGAAATAAGATTAATCTAGATTAAGATTTGCTCATATATTCTCTCATCATTCACAAGGTAGATGAAATCAAAAGCCTAAAATATAGGAACATGAAACATGTCTTGAAATCAGAATATTTTTAGAAATGTGTCTCACACTTTGGAGGTTCGTCCCAAGCATCAAATGGAAAAGGCAATATATCATTCAAGCCGGCGCAAGGACACAATATAATGATATCTCGCTAGAGTGATGAATGAAAACTATCCTTCCTATTTTAACGTTAAACACACCCTTAGAATGTGTGTTTAATTCCTAGAAAATGCTTAGGAAAAGGAAAATATTATATAAAATCATTTTTCTAAATTTGGATGATATGGAAAAGATGGGAAAACAAATATAAAAGAATAAGAAAGATATAGTAATATTATATATTTCAGTGAAGCTTGACATGACAAGACTGAATTTATGGATGCTCCCAAATCCAAATAAATAAACCAACTAGGTATTAAAATGTAATTATATATTGTAAGTTAGTTACCAGTGAATGAAAAATTTACGGGCAAAAGGGTTATTGTTATTAAAATACATCCTCGTCCAAAGATGGTTCGTAGCCATCACAAGCTCCAAGAAAATGATTTCTTAATCCCATTTGCCTCTTGTTTATCTTAGCCAAACATGATTTTTCATGCCAATTATCAAGTTTTAACTTGCATAAAATGATTAATTTATATGTGTAATCATTCAACACGATTAACAAATTAATTCTTATTTTAAAACTACTTAAAATTATTTTAAATATTTTATAAAAATAAAATCTAAATAATGGCTTAAATGTTTTTAGATGGTCTTTTGATAATTTATGATATAGTTTAAATTAGTTTTATATATAATATAAACCCAACTAGAAAAACAAATGGAAGATGTGATATATATTTTAAAAATAAGAAATGTTTTCTAATTTTTGCAATTTCAACTTATTTTCCTTATTATTTTTTTCCAGCCAAATACCAATTATTGCTAAAAAGTCATAAAATAATAGGCCATAAATTTGTACAAGAATGTAAAATCATAATATATATTTTTCCATATGGTTTTTAATGGGAGTATAGTTGGGCTGTCCATTATCGAGTTGAATGATGGAGAGGAAGTACATACTTAAGTGAGGATTTTCATTGGTTTTTGACAGTGATTTCTTCTCTGGTTTTGAAAGCTAAAAGAAAGAGGCACGAGTTGTTCAAGACAATGAAATGGTCTATGTTGAATGAGCACCTTGACAAAATTGTTAGCCTAAACCCGACTAGAATCACTTCAAATTTATTATCAATCCAAAAGTAGTAAACAAAAACTAAGCAAAATTATTAAAAAACATTACCTTCATAGCCTAAATAACAATGCCATCATCCTCTTCCCCCACTTGTGATGCCCCATTTCTGGATCCGTTGACAACCCGTCAACTCCGCGGAATACTCGCAGAGATGCCTGCAACCCGACACCACGGAAATCGGCAAGGTAGTCCCTTTGTAATGGGAGCTCACCCAAGGTACAAACATGTCCCAACAATTAACAACAACCACACCGGGTCCATGTGAGGAAAATGGCCACTTGGGCCCATGCATCACTACTCACAAACACATCAACTATATACCAATAGTTCAAGAGTTATTACAATACTTTAACCAAAACATATATCAAAAATTTAAAGTTTTAATACATGTCTACAAAACGAATACCAAGCCAATAACCCGACTTTTCTTTTTAAATGCTAAATTCTAGTGAGCGGCCGTCCTCCCGTACACTCCCTCGCACCTGAATTAGTGATCCCTCGACGTGGCAGGTAAAACCCAAAGAGTGATAATTTCCCTACGCTACTTCCCCACCTAAGTGCACATGTCTTGGCAAAACAAATACACTCAAGCAAATACATGATCCTACTCTCAATGTCTACATGCCCAATCCCATGTCTCGAAGTCCTCACCACTCCCCTCACACATGCCCAAGCCAACAAAAGGAAGAAAATACGCTTCAAAACAAAATCTTTTTGTTCTAGAAAACTTGCTACCGAGATTCGGTAAATATATTGGACAACCCTCCAAAACAAATCATGGGCCCCTCCGACGTGAATTGTTGGACAACCTCCCAACACAATTCTCCGGAAAATCTTCCTGTTCGAAATTCCTTTCACAACCATTTTCGTTTTTGTTTTCTTTCATGTCATGCACTCACACCTAACATTCTAGGGTGGCCCAGTGTATATGGAATGCATTATGCCAATTCCAAAATATTCATGCTAATATATTTTTCATGTATATATTAACATAATTAATTCACATAATTCATATTATTCATTTCACAATCAATAACACCAAAATTAGCTCACATGGGCTAATTGACAAATCAAGCAATTCATTTTGAATTACTCAAACCACACAAAATCACACCAAAAATCACGTGAACAGTGAAACCCTCGAGTCGGCACTGTTCACGACCACACAAATAGTGGATTTCCACCGGTTCAACAGAGCTTCGAGACCGAAATCACGGCTAAGTCAAGCTCGTAATATCCCTAACCATTCACATGGATCTTAGCCAAAGTTATCAACACAAGCAGAGTATTAATTTCACCTCTTGGAGTTAGTTCGAACCCACAAAATTCAGCCCACGCCTAGCCCCCGCCGTGTAGATCGACTTTGCTTCGTCCGCCGAGAACCGAAGGTCCAACGGGCGTGGAAATCTAGAGAGAAGGCACACACTTTCTAAAATCTGAAACACCAACTCTACCACCCGTTCTCCTGGCTTTGAGAAGAGGAAGACTATTCCTATTTTGTCTTATTCATTTAACTTTCCAATAATTCCATCCATGCCCCTTTAAGTTTTGGATTTTGACACTCGGCTAATCTGCTTCATTCATTTCCATCCTCTCTCTAATCATGCAACATGTATTACATGAGTACATGTGCAGTGACTTTGTCACATCACATGTTTCTCACAAACCGTTTTACGGTACCCGACACCCGATGCCTTAAAAAACGTGAAATTTCGATTGTCTCGGAATTCAACAAAATTCGAGGTGGTAGCTAGATTTCGTGAGAGGATTCCAACAGTGAAGTCCGTTTCATCATCCGAGATCTAGAAAAATTTTGGATTTTGATCGAAATTACCATTTTACCCTTTTTCGGATTTTACCCATTCAAGCTCATGCCAGCAGGCATGCAAGCAGCGCCAAGAGCCTGCTGTCCCCATGGGTGTGCACCCAACTCAGTTTTGACTTAGTACACTATTATGAGTCACTGTTCATGAGCACTGTTCACGAGGTTTAAAAAAAAAAATATTCTTCAAGCATTGAGGAAAGAAGTTATCAAGGTATGAATTAATCCGATATATATATGTAGAATTAATTCATACGTCAGTATCTAATTTGAAGTTATCGAGGAAAGAAGACCAGAGTACATGTGTTGGATCACTTGATAATGTTTCCAAGCATGGACAACCGTGCGCTTCTATCCCTTTTAGACTTGATGGAAGTTCTAGAATTTCTTCAAGCATCATGCAATGATTGTCCCGAAGTTCCCACAACATTGGAAGTTGAATGATGCCGGAAGGTACGCAAAGAATGTTGTTTTCTCTTACATCCAAAGAGCGCGATGAGGATAGACACCAGAAATCACTAGGAATTGTTCCTTCCATCAGATTGCAACCATCTAGATCAAGTTCTTCTAAGCAACATTATAGGCTTTTGAGATTGTCAGAAAATTTGTGAAGCTTTGGACAGTTACGAAGACGGAGACAACTAAGATGTGCCAAATTACCAATGCTGTCTGGTTCTCACAATTGATCAATTCCAACTTTACAAGGTTTTTTAGACGTCCAATTTATGGTGGCAACTCTGCTATAGTCTTTCCACTTGCATAAAGGTGTCCTAACTCTTCCATATCAACCAGGATCTCTGGAAAAGCCTCTACATCTGAACAACCATTGAGAGAGAGAAGAGCAAGGTTTTTCAACCCACAAATGTTGCTTGGAATACAATTCAAGTTTTTGCAATTTTCCAAATTTAAGGATTTTAGTTTGGTGAGATGACCTATTGATTTTGGTAGTTATTTAATAACAAATTCCATTTAGATCAAGCCTATCTCTGCGACCCAAAGTCCTTTTCGATCTCAAAACTTCAAATTTAGAACAACCACTCCAACAGCGTCCTCGAAGAGCCCCAAGCAGCTAATGCCATTTGGGAATTCCTGATAGCGCTACATCTAAATAAACTTTAAGCATTTCATATTCCCTTGATCTCTAGAATTTCTCCAACTTTGAACATTCAAAGTTTAATAATTTCAAGAGAGATGACAAGGACCCAATGATTCTTCGGGTAGTTCTTCGATTCCACTTCCAAGATTAAGCTTCTCATTAAAGAACTCATTCTTCATGGAGCGCCGTATAACTTCAAGGAATCTTCAAGATTTAATCTCTTCAATCTTGGTATGCTTGAGATTTTTGGCATTTTCAAGAGTTGTTGTGAGTTACTTACATCAAGGAACCTTAATTCCGCAAGACACTAACAAAAGATACTTTTTCATTAAAATACATCCATAAACTAGAAAAATATTAGAGTAGAGAAAATTAGAAATCAAAAAACCATTATACCTTTTTGCTTGGCCAAAGTTCTTTCATGTTGCTAGACTTCTGATTGCAACAAGGTTCTTTTCATTGAAGTTCAATGGTAAAGACTCCAAACGTTCCTGCAGTGGAAGACTTTTAAATTAGATGAAATTCAAAGTCATTAGGAGCCATTTTAGACTCATCCCCATAACTAGAATAGATTTTGAGTAAATTAAGTTTCTTCATCTTGAGAAACATTTTCTTTATCTGGGCAAATATTTTTGTAGTGAACCATATTTCTTTTGATGTGGACAAGTTCAGAGATATGGTTTTGACATTTTCCATCCCCTGGACACTAAGAATAAAGAATCATTAAAAGATAAAAAATTAAAAGCAAAGAAAAAACTAAAAAACAAAAACTTAAGAGAGTTTATATAAGCTATTAAATTTAATTTGATTCTTACCTCTTCATGTATAAATGCTTGGCATATATAATCAACATTCCACAATCTACTCCATTTGCTAGGGTCTTCAGGATGTTCTTCACAAACAATTTGCCATCCCATTTGTTGTATCAAATCATGCATTTATATTCTATTGTGATCTGAAAAACAAGCAATGTTGAGGAATATCCTTGTTTGTGAACAATCTAATTCATCTATAGCTTGTTTTCTAAGCACACTTTGAATTTTCTTTTCGATTCTTTTTCCAATTCCGTGCAATTGACTTTCCCATTCATGTATCAGTTTTACCACATAAAGAGGACCCAAAACTTTCAAAGCTAAGGGACGACCTAACAACAATGTATCACATGATCTATGAGGTCCATAAAATCATCTTTTGAAGATCTAATCAAAGGCATAATGACTAAAGAGTTTATGCATCATTAAGCTTCGCCTGAGCTCATATAGATGATCAATTTTGAAGTCGCAAATGTTTCGTTTCAATTGTAATGATGATTCTACTTCCTTTACCAAACCGATTATGTATTCCTACTAATAATTCTAGTTTGTCTATAACATCATCAACATCATCAAAAACAATAAGAGTCTTTCGAAAGTGAAGACTGTTTTCTATCACATAGGCTGCTTAGTGAGTATTGCTCATTTTTTTTATTTCCTCTAGCTATAGCTATGGTATCCTTAAGAAGTTGATTTTGTAATTAAACGAGTAGTTTTGTCACTCCAACATCTTCAATGAGTTTTTGGGCCACATTCAAATCCCCTAGAAATTTGATTATACACATATTTAGCAATGGTTGTCTTACCTATTCCGCCAATCCCACATATCATAATCATACAAACATCATTTGACTCCATATTCAACCCCAAACTTATATTTTTTAGATGGTAATTCATTCCAACTAAAAAGTCCTCATCAATGTAAAGTCGAGAAGCTCATGGTCTCAATATCTTATTGTCATTTTCAGGTGGTCCCTCTTGATGTGGCTTCTGAATTTGGCCACCTGTAATGCAAACAGCCAGAAAGATTCATCTCTAAAATCCATAAGGATGTCTGAAAGGTCCTAACATGAACTATAATTGCTTCGTGGGAGTCATGTTTGATAACCAAATTTAAAATCCAGCAACGTAAATACCATAAGCTCCCTATTTGGTTACGGACATCCGAAGGATCCATATGGTAGAAAATTCGCAATACTATTTGCCCATATTTCCGTCTGCTCTCCATGATCTTTGCAAGCTCGTCTAAACACCACCTTGAATTAGCATGCTGAGAAAACAACAAATTTCCAAGAGTAAGGCTGGATTTTTCAATGGTTTCTACAAAGCTCGGGTCAATCTCATCTCCTCCAAGTTTGTCGTTCTCGTAGTTGTAATGCCTCTTCCGAATTAACTCGAACATGAGATCAAAGGAAATTGTCGCGGGGTATCTTCCTCTAAAGCTCAAGAACGCATCATAAATAGCATCTACGCCCGGAAGAAGAAGAATCGATATTTAGATAGTCCTTACAAGATTGATTTTTGTTATAACATATAAAAGTGTAGAGATCGTCGAATTCCTTTGGACACAGCTGGCCGCCTAAGGGTTAAAAGAATAAAATAGCACTCATCCCTATCCACTGAGCTAGAAAATAGATCGAGGGGTAGCCAAAACTAGTAAGTTATTTTCTTGGGGTCATCAACCCTTAACATCTTTTCATCATGATTTAGAATTTGCAAATATTTTTCTTCCATTGATAATGATTTAGAATTGCAAATATATTTTTCTTCCATTGATCATGATTTAGAATTGCAAATATATTTTCTTTTCCATAAGATATAGAAAGAAATTCCTTTGATTATCAAAGGTATTTTAATTATCAGAGAGTTTATCATGATTTCCAACTTTTCGTTTTTTCGTCGATGTGGTGTAAATTTTTATCTTTTTTTCCTCACTACAAGAAAGTAAAAGTATTGAATTTATGAGTGACTCATCTCAACAATGAAGGACATAATGTCTCTCATATAATTTAAAAATGATTGATGGATCTCGATTAAAAGAAAGATTTAAATTAAATTTTGATCGTCACATAAAAATATAAGTGATCAACACTAAAGGTACTTAGTTACCAAATATATGGATCTTTGGAGAGATGGTGTACTTAGTTGTAAGAGATTAATGATTTTCAAATTCGAGATTGAAGATATGACTCCAAATTAATTATAGAGATTCTTATAATAAAAAGTAGTATAATCCATCTAATTATTCTTCTAATGAGGGATATTTGGAGTGTTATACTTGTCCTTTCTCGATCTAAATATCCACAATTTTTATTATATTTGTAGGAAAACAAATAGAACACAAATGTTTGACAAAAATGTATTTTCAATGATGATTCAAATATTTGGAGTTAGAATTTCCTAGAGAGAATAGAAAATTTGTCTTTAAAGATTTCTGATCATCATTTAGCCGACTCAGAGGTTTCGCATCCCCTGCAATTTCTTCAAACGTAAGTAAAATACTAATATTATATTAAATGTTAAAAAATAATAATAATCCCCTTATATCCAACATGTTCACCTTCCAATAAATTGAAGGAAAATGAGGTGTATTGTGTATATGCCAAGAATGGTCTAGTCGATTTCGTTTCATGCCTTCTAATCAATTACATTTGAAAATAGTGTTAAGAAAGCCCAAAATGAAAATGCCAAAATATAATTTAACAATGAGAATAGTCAAGTCGATCCACAAATACATTCTACTCATATCCACCGGCCCCATAAATTATATTGAAAATGGGTGCTTCTAAAAATAAGATTTAAAATGATCAAGACATTTCTATTCATAATTTAAACCCAAATGGATGCATCCGCTTAAAACAAAATTTCAAAATAAATAAATAAATAAAACAAATTACATGCATGTCTTTCTTCCCATAAATTAAACTAAGCCGTAAAACAAACTTTTGTATCCATTCACTTGTATTAAATGGTATCCAAAGAAAGTCATCTTTTTAATCTTTATGGCAATGATTAGTTTTACGGAACCATACAATCATACATTTCTTATTAAATATAAATGTTTAAAGATGTCAAATGCATGCGCTTGAGGTCTCGCTGAAGTGGTAAAAAGGTGGGATGAGTTTACATGAAATCTCAAGTTTCAATCCACAACATAATACTACAACGATATAATACAAAATGAATATAAATAAAAAAAAATATGGTGAATGCATTGGTCTTCCTATCATCTTCATCATTTTATATCATCGGAGAAGAATAAATAAATGAAAATCTTGAAAGCATTGCTTTCTCAAATAAAAATATATCATTAGAAAACATGATACACCAAAAAAAAATAAATAAAAATTCTATTAAAACTTTGTCAAGTAAGTTTTCAAAATCTACATTCACCCCGATAATTCCTTAAAATTCTAATTAATGGTCTTCGCTTCTCAACTGTTTGATTGAGGCTGAAAATTACAATATGATATGGGTTGAAATCACATGCTAGGCTTAGTTATAACATCAAAACATTCTCCATTTGCTTCACCTTTAAAAATGAAGCAAAGTAAGAGGTAAACAAATATTAATTCATGCTTATATCAACTCAGACTTTCAAGATAAGTAGTATGCAATTTAAAAACATATAATAATCGAAGTTCTAAATAAATACATAATGAATTTAAATAAAAACTTTTAGCCTTCTTTTGTTTTAAATTCAATAATTTATTTCACTAATATTTTGAATTCTTAATTAACATATTTAACAAGAATTACAATATAATACCTTACTATATAAATACGCTTACATTTATTAATTAGACTTAACAAATTCATAAAATTTTTAGTCATGATGTCAAGTGAATATGTAGAAAACATAACAAAAAAAAATCTGAGTTTATTTAAGAGAATATGTTCTTAATAAGTTATCCTACACATAAAAATTAAGACATAAATCAAATCAATTCAATTGTCGATGCTTCTCCAAGCATCGAAATTAACTAATACATCAAAGGCGTATAACTTCTCACTACCGGTAGGGAGGAGTTGATGAGGTTTTTAGACTCAAGGCTTCTGTTACTGAAATAATTAACGAAAATATTTAAAGTTATTTTAAACTCAACTTATGTTTAAAGTTTAAACTACTATTCCATGTTCTCCCAAATATATAATGGTAAATGAAAAGAGAGAGAGAACGTACGTTGTTAGTGGAGAGTGGAGAGAGCTAGAAGACATGTTGTCTTGATTCGGTGCGACCGTGATCATACTTCCATCTTCCTCGTCATTTATCATTTCTTCATATTTTCTTACGACCACGATCATCTGGCTTAGCGTATATAAGATGCATCCCACAACTTTTCACATTAAAGGGTTTGTAATAAAGCTAGCCTTGAAGTAGTTCAACCTTTCGATCAATATTCATGGGAATGCTAATTATAGGGAAAGGAAACCCCAATGCTTCTAAACCCTCTTATAGTAGTTAATAATATTGAAATTCAACCAAGCCACTTAATGCAGATAAATGACGCCGGGGATATGCTAAATTCACAAAGAATTATAGAGGAATATTAAAACTAGTCTGATCATCATCAGAAGGAAGATGAACAAAATGGAAGAATAAAGCAAATCCCAAGAAGTTGTCATCTTTATACCATTTCTTTGGGAGCCCTATTGTTACTTCACATCCCATCCTCTAATCACTAACCCACTCCCAGAGATAATCCGCCATGCCTTCAGAACAAAGATGAATTCCCTTTCGGTCCACATGTAATGTACCAGATCTAAGATTCAGCATAAATAAAAGTAGAAGCAGCAACATGTAAATTAATAATCTCATGATACAAATTGTAAATTAATTTTTAAGGTGGTCAGGTGTAGAATTAGACTTCAATTCACGCATTCTATATATAAATTAAGGAGTTGGAGGAAGACACTGCAGTATATCCGCCGTTGGATCGTGATAAAGCTGAGGCATGGACAATGGTGTGCT